>PVIU01007159.1:0-94408 GCA_004026605.1 Ondatra zibethicus | reverse complement strand
CCATTTCCCGCCATCTCTCGGTTTGTGTTTTCTTCATTGCCTCCATTTCAGTTTTCAAGTTTTGAACTGTTTCAGTTACCTGTTTGATTGCTTTTTCTTGGTTTTCTAGGGTATCTTTGAGGAATTTATTCATTTCTTCTAACTTTTTGTTAGTTTTCTCATCCCTTTCGATAAAGTAGTTTTTCACCTCTTCTTTAAAGGACTCTATAATTTTCATAAAGCTATGTTTAAAGTCAATTTCTTCTACTTCATCTGGGCTAGGTTGCTCGGGCTTTCCTGTTCCATAATCACTGGATTCTGGTGTTATCATGTTGCTTTTCAGGTTGTTGGACGAATTCTTTGATTGGCGCCTGCCCATCTCTTCTGAGAGTTGCCTGCTCTGCTCCCTTCGGCTCCGCTTGGTTCCCGGGGTCAGGGTCCAGCTGAAACCGCGGAAGCTGGTTGGGCGAGGTTCCTGGTCCCAAGGGCAGGCCTACTGAGGGTTGCCTGCTCCTCTCCGCTCGGCTCCGTGGGACAATAATAAAGCTATTCCACACTTTCTTGATCCATTCTTCCATTGAGGGGCACCTAGGTTGTTTCCAGGTTCTGGCTATTACAAATAATGCTGCTATGAACATAGTTGCACAAATTCTTTAATTAAAGAAAAACTTTCTAAGGAAGTGAGTTGGTTTGGTGTCAACTTGACTAAATTTTAGAATTCAGATATTTAGTTAAATACAAACTGAGGTTTTGCTATGCATATGATTCATAGATGTGGTTAACATCTAAGCTTAGTTGACTTCAAGTAAAATTTTTTCTTGAAAATGTGAGTGTGTTATTAAATTAGTATAAAATACACTTAAAGGAGAAAACAGAAGAAAAATATCTGCTTTAAGACTAAGCATCAGCTGGCACATACATTTAGTTCCAGTACTAGGGAAGCAGTACTGGCCTCATATATAAAGCAAGTTCCGGGACAGCCAGGGCTACACAGAGGAACTGTGTCCTGAAGAAGAAAAAGGAGAAGGAGGAAGAGGAAGACTTGTGAATAATGAAAGCACAATGGAACTTTATTCAGCTGTAAAGGAAAATGAAATTATCCATAAAGCAGATGACCCTATAGAAATTATAGTAAGTGAAGTAACTGAGTCTCAGAAGGACCATACTACATGTTCTCTCTCATATGTGAAGATTATATTCTCACTTTTATATGTGTGTGCATGTATGTATGTATGCAGAGAGTGTGTGTGTAGAAGTCAGAAGCTGGAAAAGTGTCCATGAAGGGAGAGAAAGAAGCTGTAAGGAAGGTTTGTAGAACCTATGGAACATGCAAGTGAAAAGGAGCATACTGAGGGTGTAAGGGTGCAGGTTGAAAGAGAGACAAGGAGATAGGGAAGCAGAAAGTTAGAGGATCCCCCAAATAAAATATTGTAAAAGTGTGCCACAAAGAAATCTGTACTTTTATAGTAGCTTGAAAAAATATGCTGAGAAGAAAACTTCATGGAAGAATAAAATCTTCAAATGGCTACCATCCATACATACCACACAGGGCAAATTGTAGAGCACAGCACACATTCACAGGGCCAGATGTATGGCAGGCAAATCTCTGAGTTGAACTGTCTTGAACGTCTGGCAATCGGATGGTTCCTTCAAGCAGGAAGTGAAGTATGAAGCAGAGTTGCAAAGGGCCTGGTTTAGGATTGAAGAAACCAGTCTTTAAAGGCATTGATAGGGATTTTCTTCTTTGAAGCTTGGTTTGGTTTGGTCTAGTTTGGTTTGGATTTGAATTTGGTTTCACTTTGGCTGGGTTTAGTTTGGGTTAGCTCCATATATTCATAAAAAATCTGTTACGTGACAATTTACTGTCTGATAAGATACAGAACACAGACTTCATTAACTGCACCTAACAAGGAAAACAGTCTCTACAGAAATAGTTTGTGAAATCAGCAAAAGGATAGCTTTAATTTTCAGTTACTAACATAAAACAAACAAACAATCAAAAAACAAAACCAGAGAAATCCGTTATACAGAATTACCAAATTAGAACTGCTGTGTAGCACTATTCCTATGGAAATGTAAACAAATATTTACTCACTCCAGATAGAGAAATGAAGGCAGACCAAAGTCACAATTTCACAGAAGTCCAACTTGGTGAACCAATGAGTTTTGTTAAGGTCACTTACAGTAGTTTGGGTGCAAGGTTACTTACAGGAGCAAAACTGATCGCCAAAGCCCACCCTAGCATGGGTGACAGTTCATAAGCTCAAAACCTGAAGCACATCACACAACCTGCCATCAGCTAAATGGGCTGGAGCATGTCCATTCCAAGTCACCCAGTTTGTCTGAGCCTCTTCTAGGCAGCTCAGCTCGTCTCTGCTTCTATAAAACTTCTTAGTTTGTCCAAATCTTCTAGGCAACTTGCTGGTCAGAGAGTTTCTCTCAGTAGTCCTTACTGCTTACATATGCTCGGGGGAAGAGGGTTCAAGTGTATCTGTCAGTGTCAGAGACTTCCTGTAGCCTGTGAATTAGTTTGTTTTTATTCATACATTCAATATAGATCTTATTCTGTTCTGCTGTCCTGCAGGACAGACTGTCTTAACCCTACCCACCAGAGCATCTTCTGTCTTAAGGAGCTTCGTTCTTAGATGGAAGCTTTTATCCCTGAATCCTGCATAAGTACTGAACATGTGCAGTGTTCAACAAAAAGAATTGCAAAACAGACAACAAACAGGAAGCTAATTGTTTTTCTAGTTCTAACTCTGTCCTGGGTTTTTCAGTTTTGATGGTGGTAAATGTGTAAAATACAGTGGTAACCGACACAGCTTCTAGTCCAAATGACTATTTTAACTACATAGAAATTCACTGAGATGTATAGACATTGGAATTCATTTTGGAATGTATTTTTTTATTTGTGAAGTTTTTTAAAATAATAAAGTGCATAAATAAAAAATAAGGTCTAGGAGTTTGAAATAAAAAAGAACTCATAGGCACTGGGTTCATAGAAGCAACTATAAATTGACCACAATTTGAAAACACAGTTGGCAATAAACTTTTTTATACTCTGAGTAAAAATAAACATTTTTGTAATTCAGACAATGTCACACTCCAACTTCATACATTTACCATAGATCTTATTCTGTTTACTTATCAGTCTTATTCTGCTTTGAAGCAAAATCTTCAATTGCTTCCTTGTCCCACTGAAGGGAGGAAGAATCATTCTCTTTAAGTATGTGATGCCTTAGCCTTCAAAGAAATGCTGCCTATTCTCTCATTTAATCATTGAATGGATGTGGTTGGCAGCATGGCAATGCTTTAGGCTAGCACAAGTCCAAGTGTGGCCTCTGCCCTGTGAGCACTGGTTCACAAAGAGGTAAAGAAACAGTGTGCATACATTTCTGTCATTTTCACATAGTTATTTGATGTCTTCTGAGGATAACAATAAAGAATTAGATAGAGCTTCTGATACTTTGTTTCATTTTCTGGTTGCTTTTATTGTACTCTACAGGGGCATTGAACCACAACAAATTGGGGAAAATGTTTTGGATTCCTACACTGCAGATATGTTAAGAATTATTTGTTTATCCTCTGTAGACCCTGAGAGTTGGTTTTATTTGAAAGAAATATAATGATATATTGGAATACAAACATATCTTTTTCTCAATCTAAAACCAAAATAAACCATCAGCTAGACTGGTAAAGAATTTTATAAATAGAACTCCAATTTCTAAAATCAGGAGGAAGGACGGGCACTCATATATCTTGGGAGGCCTTCCTCTCAAAGAACTACTTCTGGTTTTGTTTATTCTCAGTGCTATCACATGTTCTCTGTTCCGACTGTGCGCCTGACCTCTGTTTTTTTCCTACTAGATGTCTGTTGCACACTTCATTTTGTTTTGTCTTACAGTTTGAAAAACTAAAGGTTTTTTATCGAAATTTTTCTTCTTTTTCCATCTAAGCATTGCTCTTGTGGTGAGTTGTGGTATATTATTTTGCCATTTTTATTGTTCTCAAAATATTTTCTAATTTTGCTCATGATTTATTCTTTGTCTTATTGGTTATTTTAGAGTTTGGTTTAATATTTACATATATGTAAGTTTTCAAAATCTCAGTTACTTACTTTTAAATTTATTCTCTTGTGATTAGAGAATATAGCTGGAATTATTTTAGGTCTTCAAAGTTTATCAGAACTTGTTTTGTGGCACATTATAAGACCATATGTTCAGATGATGCTATTTGGGGCATACATTTGTTCTAATTGTTGTGTAGTGCTGGTCAAGTCTTGCTTTTGCAATCTGCCTAGTTGTTCTTTAATGAAAAGGAAATATTAATGTTTCCAACTCTTATTTATCCTTTCTTCTGATAGTTTTGCTCCATATACTTTGGTATTCTGACATTAAGTGCACATGTATTCTGGTATTTTCTCAATATGTTGTTTCTTTTATCATGCAATATCTATTTTGTCTCTCGTAACAATTTTTGTTCTGTGGTATGTTTTGTCTAAATACATAATGTTGACATTGCCATTTCACCTATTTTGTTTGCTGTTAAATTTTGGTTACTGATTGACTTCTTTCAATCCTTTTGTTTCAAATTCTGTGTTTCTTTCAATTTAAAGAAATATTCCTGTGTATCTAGAATTGAATATTGTTTCAAAATACATTTCACTAGTTTTTGTCTTTTAAACAGTGAATTTGACAGCTTAAATTCAATTTAATTACTGATGAATGTTGACAGAGGTTTCTGTCCCACCCAGTCCTGTAGTTGTTCAGTCCCAAAGAAACACAGAGAGCTCTACATTAATTATAAACTGATTGGTTTATTAGCTCAGGCTTCTTATTAACTCTTATGACTTGCATTAGCTCATAATTCTTATCTGTGTCAGCCACATGGCTTAGTACCTTTTATCAGTGAGGCATTCTTATCTTGCATCCTCTGTGTCTGGATAACGACTGTAGGCTGACCTTTTTCTCTTCCCATAATTCTCCTGTTCTTGTTGTCTGGCCTCTACTTCCTGCTTGATCACCCTGCCTATATTTCCTGCCTGGGTACTGGCCAATCAGGATTTTATTAAAACAATACAAGACCATTGTCCCATAGCAGATGAAGAATTTATTTCCACCTTTTTGGTACTTATTTTCTATATGTAGTAGAGAGAAAAAAGTTAGACCATGAGGCATGGTTTTATTTTAATTTGTCTGCTTAGAAGTACCACTGACTGACAATTGAGTGACAATAATGCTTTGTCAATACTTTATAGGATATCTTTTATATGCAAGTAAATAAGACAAATGCTAAAATAAATTAACTATAAAAGCATATATTTCCCTTATGTTATATATTGTATGCACATATGTTGACACACATATCATAGAGACATTTTTCCCTCTATGAGGAAACTAGAGATATTGATCAAATGGACTGTGATTATATTAATTTCCCAGAGCCAAAAGATCAATATGGTGTGTACTCACTCATAAGTGGATACTAGCTATAAACAAAGGATATTGAGCCTATATGATCATAGAGAATTTAGTAACAAGGTGAGCTTTAAGAAAAACACACATAGATCTACCTGAAAAGGAGAAATAGACACGATCACCTGACAAAATTAGGAGCATGGGGGTGGGGGAGAAGAGTGGGTAGAAGAGGAAGAGTAGGGGAGAAGGAAGAACTTGAGAGCATGGAGGAAGGACAGAGATGAGAACAAGGAAAGTGATATTTTGATTGAGGGAACCATTATGGGGCTAGCAAGAAACCCAGGAGTCCACAAGGATGACCCCAGCTAAGACCCTAAGCAATAGTGGAGAGGGTACCCAAACTGGCCTTGCCCTGTAGTCAGACTGATGAATATCTTAAATGTCACCATAGAATTTCCATGCAGCAACTGATGGAAACAGAGGCAGAGACTCACATTGGAGCACTGGACTGAGCTCCCAAAGTCCAGTTGAAGAGTGGGAGAAATGAGAATATGAGAAAAGGGGTCAAGACCATGTTGGATACACCCACTGAAACAATCTAACTGAGCTAATGGGAGCTCACCAACTCCAGCCAGACAGGGAAGGAACAAACGTAGGCCCAAACTAGTCCCTCTGAATGTGAGTGACAGTTGCATGGCTGTGGCAGACTGAGGGGCCACTGGCAGTGGCACCAGGATTTATCCCTACTGCTCATACTGGCATTTTCAGAACCTATTCTCTTAGGATGGATACCTTGATCTGCCTAGATATAGTAGGGAGGGCCTTGGACTTTCCCCAAAGCAATATGCCTTACCCTCTCTGTGAAGTGGATGGGGGTGGGGGTGGGATAAGGGGAGGGAATGGGAAGAGGGGAGGGAGTGGGAACTTGGATTGGTATGTATAATGAAAAAATGATTGTTTTCTTTTTGTTATTTTTCCATTCAAAAATTTACACTTCCTCCCCTCCTCCATTCCCTTCCTGCTCCCCCTCTCTCCCCCTCCATCCTGAAGAGAGGGCAGGGTACCCTGCCCTGTGGGAAGTCCAAGGCCCCCCTCAATCCATCCTGGCCTAGGAAGGTGTGCATCCAAATAGACTAGGATCCCCAAAAGCCAATACATGCAATAGAAACAGGTCCCAGTGCCATTATCGATGGCTTCTCAGTCCGCCCCCATTGACAGCCACATTCAGAGAGTCCGGTTTGATCACATGCTCATTCAGTCTTGGTCCAGCTGGATTTGGTGAGCTCCCATTAGATCAGGAACACTGTCTCAGTGGGTGGACCAACCCCTCACGGTCCTGACTTCCTTGCTCATCTTCTCCCTCCTTCTGCTCTTCAACTTGTCCTTGGGAGCTCAGTCCATTGCTCTGATGTGGATGTGGGTCTCTGTCTCTATCTCCATCCATCACCAGACAAAATAAAATAAAATAAAATTTCCAAAGCCCATTTGGTATCACTGTTAATGAACTAACAGATATAAACTGAATTTAAGGTTCTATCTCCCATTTAATACATTATTCATATGTGTGACATGCTTTTCTTCAGAACTCTTACAAAATAAACTTTGATGGAAATAACAGAAGAACTGAACTTATGTCCAAGGGGAGCAATATATTTTGGAAGCCAGCTTCCTGTTCCTGAAGATCTTTGATCAGTCCATTTTGTTAAAAATGTTCTGCTCACCATCAGCTGTTTCAGAGCCACATTCTGGACAGTGAATATTCTGCAGCTTTTGAGAATCCCAGAGGAGCTAAATTAAGGAAAAGGTGTGTCATTTACGTCCCTGTCCTGACTGTAGCTCATGCTCCCAAGAGTACTGGAGATGCTCCATGAGCTGCTTCTGGTGTCAAAAGCAGGTGGCACAGGGATTGGTGTGACAGCAGAGCCTCTTTGGGTTTTGGAAAACTGTACGTGTGGCATGTAATCCCATGCACTTTGCAATGGTAGAGGAGCAGGCCAGACGTGTTGATCTCTATTCCCTTACTTTGTTCTTTCCAAAGTATGCCAAGTGATGTCTGTAAAAGAATTGATTTCACATAAGATTGATCTTGGTCAGTTCTGTTCACAGAAGTGATTCTTGTTCTGTGGAAATATAAAAATACTTCTTTATTATTGAGTAACTTCAAATAATTTGTAGCGTGGAGCATGACCAGCTCTGGAGACTCTATAAACATCGGTAATGATTTCTTTGTCCTTTGATGTTAATATCCTGTAGTGCAAACTTTTTGTAGACAACTTGTTGCCCAGTCATGGGCTACATTTTCCAAATCTTAGAATTTGAAGTAATAATAAAAATGAAATGAAAATAGAGAAAAAGAACTTATATAAATGTCTTTGTGAGGTTATTAAGAAGAAACCTGTATGAAAATGGGGCTTTCACTCTTCCCTCGGCCTCTAAGGCAGCATTGGGTGGCACAGGAGACATTTAACAGATGCACTGAAGAAATGAAGACCACTGGGTTGCTTGCTTAATGTAGTGAAAACCCTGTCTTGAAAATTCAAAGAAACAACAAAAATAAAAACACCAAAATATAAGCTGCCTATTCACAAGTGATTAAAAAGTTAAAAAGCAGGGAGTGACTTCAGGAGCAGTCAAATACAGATGGCTGAATTATGGCCTCTCTTGTATTTCTGGGGAGACGTTCCAACATGTACTGTTGAGTCAATCCGTAGCAGTCAAAATGAAGCAATCAACAACTCATGCTGCTTGAATTTGCCTTTCTAAATGCTAAATCAGTTTGAATGTATGAGAAATAATCATAGTCTCTTGCATATTGTGTACTATTTAAGTTTTAGTTAAAAATAATTTCTGTACTTATATGTGTGTATATGCATACATCCATGTAGGCCCCAGCCTGACATGCCACAGAACATGTGTGGAGGTTGGATAACAACTGGGGGTGTTGGTCTTCACCTTCCACCTTGCTGGAGACAGGGCCTTTTCTGATGCTGTGTACACCAGGCTAGGTGGTCCACAGCTTCTCAGACTTCTGCCTTTACCTCCTACCACTACAGTAGCAACAATATTACAGATATTCACTTCTGCATTTGGCTTTACCTGTATTCTGGGTATCAGAATTCAGGTCCTCTTGTTTATGTAACAAGCCTTTTACACATTAACTCATATCCCCTGCTCGTATACATATTTTACAGCCAATCATTTCAATAATGCTCATGTCTCTTTGCTGCATGTTACTTCCTACTTCTTAAGAGAAATTTATTGAATCTTTTTAAAAATTTAATCTTCCTGACTGCAATTTCTCCTCCCTCCACTTCTCTCAGTACTTCCTCCCACACCTGCCCCCTCTACCAGATCTACTATTCCTCCGTTTTCCTTCAGAAAAGAACAGGCTTCCCAGGATATCAGCTGAGCACTGCATAACAAGTGTCTTAGTTAAGGTTTCTATTGCTGTGAAAAGACTCTTTGATCATGGCAGCCCTTATAAAGGAATCCGCTTAACTGTGGACTCTCTCTTGTAGTTTCAGAGGCTTAGTCCATTATCATCATGAAAGCAAGCATGGTGCAGGGAACATGGCAGCGAGCAGGCGGTATGAAGGCTACATCTTGACTGGAAGGCAACAGAAAGTCAACTGAAACATTGGGTGGTGTCCTAAGCATAGAATTCTTCAAAGCCCACCTCCACTCACTCATAACATCATATATAGATATCTTCTTAATGTGTGAATTCAGTTTTCAAGTGTTTTGTTGATAATGCTCACATCTATGTGAAGTTTATCTATACTTGATTTCTTCATCTAATTATTGGATGACTTCATAGAATACATTAGAGGCTATGTTTTCCACTTCTGCTTTATGAACACCTTGTGCAGTATTGGTTATTTTCCTAAAAGTTTGGCGAAATTCAAAATGAAACTGGCCAGTCCTGAGCTTTCTTCTGTAAAGGAGTTTTAATTACATTATCAATTCCACTGCTTATTGTGGGTCAATTTAAATTGTTTGCAACTTCTTAACATAGCTTTGTTAAGATATATATGTGTATCTCCACTTCTCTCATCAATGTGGAACCCATCTGTCTTGGACCTATGTAGACCCCGAGAATGCTTTCACAGTCTCTGTGCGTTCATATATATTTCAGTTCTGTTGTGTATGGAAGATAGCATTTCCCTGTAGTCATCCATCCCCTCTGAGCAATGCAGTCTTCCTTCCTCCTGTTCCATACAGATCTCTGATTCCAGAGGGAGGTATTTGGTAAAGACATTCTTTTAGGACTGACTGCTCCAAATTATCCCACTCCGTGTGCATTGTTGTGTTGTGTGTATGTGTTAGTTCCCATCTACTGTAAGAGAAAGCGTCTATGATGATGGATGAGTGAGGCACTGTTCTATGTGTGAAGCATGGTGTCAATTATGAGTCATTTTATTTGCTATGTTCCTTTAGCAGTACAATATTATTTGGTTTTCCCCTAGGCCCATTGCCTATTTTCATCTCAGTTTCTTGATCACTTGTACAGTATTTTCTAAAGAGAGAGAGAGAGAAAGAGAAAAAAAGACATGGCGTTGGGTGGGCGAGAAGATATGGTGGTTCTGAAAGAAGTTGAGGGGAAGAGAAACCATGATTAACATATATTGTAGAAAAATCATTTTCAATAAGAAAAGTATAAAAAGACATGCTCAGCAATCTATCTATCTCTTCTGGAATTATTACCTTTTGGAAATATAATTTTTCAAAGCTTGTCTTATGGATCATCTGCAGTTCATTAGGATCTGTTGAACAGGTCCAATTTCATCTCTAATTTTACTAATTTTGGCCTTTTCTCTATTTATTTTGTTAGCTTGTCAATGAGCATATTATCAGTATTGTTTAATTTCAATGAACTGATTCATATCAAAATAGAAAAGAAATATGCACATAATGCATGTGCACATCACACACACACACAGATACATACACTGACTCTTTAATTCTACAATTCTATTCATTGTTCTTTTATTCTCCATTTCTTTATTTTTGCCCCGAACTTCATTTTTCCCTAACATCTTCCTGAATTTGGATTTTGCTTCTTGTTTCTTTAGAACCTTAAGGAGCATCATTAGGACAATTATTTAAGCTCCCCATGACTTTATAATATCCAGATTTTTAGTGTAAGCTTTCCTGCCAGAACTCCCTATGCTGCACTCTAGAGTCCCCAGTAGGATGTGCTCTCATTTCCATTTGATTCTTGTCCAGTAGTATCTTTGCAGTTTCTATGGCTTCTCTTGATGTTGGTTTGTAGTTTTATTTCATTGTTTTATGAAAAGATACAAGAAATTTTTCATGTTTTATACTCATTGAGGCTTGCTTGTGCCTTTTAATACAATGAACATTAGAAGAAGTTTCATGTACCGCTGAGAATATTTTTATGCAGCTAGCTATCCATTAAATCCAGTTATCTGAGATATGGTTTAGATGGAAGTCTTTTTGTTTGTTTGTAGTTAGAATTCTTATCTAAGGATGGAAGTCTGGTTAGACAACTCCCACTATCATTATGCCAGGACCTATCTAGCCTTTTATGAATTTGAGGATGTTTTGTAAATGAAACATTCAAGGCATACTTATTTCTAATTGCTTTTTCTTTCTGATGAAATGATCCTATGTTATTATTAACAAAATTTTATTATTAAATGATCCTAATATACAGTGGGCCCTAATTATCTCTTTTGGTCAGATGGGTTTGAAGTCTACTTTATCAGATATCTGAGTTTGTATGCCAGATTTTTTTGTGTCTATTTGTTTTGTTGATTGATTTTTATCCTTCAGCGTCCAACTTTTGTGTATCTTTATGAGTGGCTAATGATGTTTAGTTTTTGGAGACAGCGTATAATTGATTTTTAAAATGTAATCAATCATTCTGTGTGTTTTAATTAACTTGTTTAGGCCATTTATATCTAATATTACTACTGAAAGGGCTTTGAAGTCTTCCTCTATTTTATTGGAATGTATTCTAATTCTCTAGACCATTGGTAGTGTCTTTCTTCCCCTTTGTATTTGTGATTTGCTGGTTTGCTCTCTTGAACATGATGAATTTCTTCCTAGTTATGCTGTGTTGTTCATCTAAACTTTTTACTAAATGTATTCTTGCCCATGCTCTTTGTATGGGACTGTCTTCTGTGTATAATATTCCTTTAAATATCTTCTTCATTACTACTTGGCTGTCATAAATTATATTAGTTTGTACTTAACTTGAAATATTATTATTTCTCCATCAATTTCAATAGACAACTTTTCCCATTAGAGCAAACTTGATAGACACTTATTTTCATGACTTGAGATTGACCATTCTATGCTTTCCTAGCTTTTTGAGTTATTGTATGGTTGCCTTTGTAGGTAAGTTGACATTTTTCCTTTTTAGCATTTAGTATTATTTCTTTACTTTGCAGTTTGATTTTCTTTACTTTGAAGTTTATATATTTGGATGTCCATTCTTTTCCCTACATTTAATAAATTTTCTGCGATAATTTCATTTAACAAGTTGCCTATGCCTTTAGGTTTAATATCAGGTCCTTTTCCTGCCTGATGGAGCTTATGATTGATGTCTGAAACATATCCAATTTCTTGAAATTTTTGTTCATATTATTTTTATTTATATTTGCATAGATATATAGTTATTTTGACATTGTTTGCCATCCATAATATTTTTTCCACTTGTTCTTGTCTGGTTATGATGCTTTCTACCTTTTTATTTGAATAAATTATTTCCAGAATTTTTGTACTTTCCCCCTGCACATGGCCAATTTTCTTCTCTGGGTACTGAACTGATATCCTCACTTTATCTACTTATTTAGGTTCTGTATTAATCAGGGTTCTCTAGATTGATAGAAGGAATATATACATGCATACACACTATCTATAATCTATCTTTCTAACTCTCTCTCTCTCTACACACACACACACACACACACACACACACACACACATACACACACATACACATATATTCTACTATAGGAAAGTACAAGATTCCAGTAGTTGTTCACCTTAGGAGCTGGATGTCTCAAATGATCTTCAGAATATTCCAGAATCTCAAAGGACTGGGCTCTAATGGTATGAAGGAATGCATTTGCCAGCAAGAGTGAGGGCAAGCAGGCAAATCGTAAAAGTTTCCTTCTTCTTCCATGTCCTTTATATAGGCTGCCATCAGAAGGGGCAACAAGATTAAAGATGGGTCTTCTCACCTCAAAAGATCTGGATTAAAGCTTTTCCCACTTCAAATTATTTAAGTAAGAAAAATCCCCCAGAGATATTTGTTGGGTTTTAGTTAATTTCAGATATAGTCAAGTTGAAATCAAGAATAGCCATTGTAGGTTCTTTCTATGGTCATTATGCTTTTTTAAAAGTAGGATTCTAAAGTGTTTTTTTTTTCTAGAAGTTCAACCATATCATCATATTTGGTTTCCAGTATTGAAACATTTTTTATTTGTTGAGATGTCAAAATTGCTGTTTTTTTTATACTTTTGGTGTTGTTTGTTGTATTTTGTGCATCTGCTATCACAGATGAATACGTTCTTACCCCCTTTCCATCCTTTGTATTTGTTTAATTTTTTTTGAACTCTTCTCATAATTTGTCTTCACTTGGATTTGTTTTATGATAGTTGTGTGAGTTTGTAGCTGCAATAATATATGTAATGATTTCATAGTAGTCCTAGTGCTGATTTGCAATAGAATGCACGTGTGTACTGTACTGTATCCTTCCTTGATCAGTGTCTTAGTTAGAGTTCCCATTGCTATGAAGAGACCCCAGAACCATGGCAACTCTTTTAAAGGAAAAATATTTAATTGTGGTGCTGGCTTATAGTTTCAGAGTTTAGTTCACTATTATCACAGCGGAAAATGGCAATAAGCAGGCAGACACGGGCTGGAGAAGTAGCCAAGTATCTCACATCTTGGCTTGCAGGTATTAAGAAATGGTCTGAGACACTGGGCGGTATCTTGAGAATATATGAGACCTCAAAGTCTGCCTCCATAGTGACACACTTCTTCCAACAAGATCACACCTACTCCAACAAGGCCACACCTCCTTATAGTGCCACTCTCTTTGGAGGCCATTTTCTTTCAAGTCATCATAATCAGGCTTAGAGACAGTGAAACTCTGGTGCTGGTTGAGAAAAAGTAAGTCCATAGTTCTCAGAAAGTCATGGATATCAATATTTAAGGAATCAGGGTAATGGGAAATAGGTGAAAGAGAAGTAAACTACATGAGCTATAAACATGAGAAATATTGAAGAAAATACTGTAGAATATCCTTTTTAAACAGAGGATAGATGTAAAAGCATTTCTTGGCAAAATGAAAGTTAAAATACAGTAACAGAGTATGTAAAGTGAAAGAGTATAAAATTAATTTATTAGTTCATTAAAATAAAAAGAAGCAAAAATAGAATGAAAGGTATTATGTCCTCAGTAAGTATTTCTTCCTCATAGGCAAAGTATGTCTTCCCTCTGTACAGTCTCCACAAATGATGAGGATTTTTGAAAGTGAGGTATACTTTCTGGCCAAATATCTTGATCCGAGACACCTCCCCAATATACTAATCTCAACCTTGTCCTTTGGTGTTTTTTATACATTTCTGGTGGTTTTAATAGGTATGGCCCCATAGACTCATGTGTTTGTTTGGCCTTAGGCAGTGGTACTACCAGGAGATGTGGCCTTCTTGTGATACTGTTGGAGAATGTATGTCCCTATGGAAGTGGGTTTTGAGGTCTCATATGATCAAGCCACACATATTGTGACACAGACTCTTTCTATTAGCTGTGGATCAAGATGTAGAACTCTCAGCTCCTTCTCCAGCACGATGTTTGCCTTTATAACACCTTGTCCCAGATAATGGATAAACTTCTGAAACTGTAAGCCACCCCAACTGAATGTTTTCCTTTATAAATTTGCCATAGCCATGGTGTCTCTTCATAGCAATAGAAACCCCACCTAAGACATGGTGTCTACTGTGATGTGACTTTGAGGGTGTGTGGAAGCCCTGCTCATCTTTTCTCTTTTATGGGTCTCAGGATTCTATGACAAGTTCTTCAGGGTAGCTTTTCCAGGATGCCTCCTCTGGCAAACATCTCCTGCTTCTGACCCTGGCTTCAGGTTCCCATGTCATATTTCTATTTGTGTCTTTACAGCTTTCTTTCTTCTGGTCCTCTCCATGCATAACACAACTAGTCTTTGGTTGGATTTCCTAAGCCTGGCACTTCTGTAGCATCTGCCCATAAGAGCACTTCTTGGGTAGCTACAGCTGATTCCACTGGCAAAAGCATCATGGTACAGCTATGTGCTGATGTCTTGGTTGTTTCTTTTTGAAGAATTACCACCTTGGCTTACTTCTATTTTCCATTACCCCTCCCTTATAGGAATAGTGTTTTATCTTAATTATTTTTAATCTAGTCATATATAAATAGTTTCTAATATGTCATCTAATCTGGAGTTCTGTATGTGTCACTTTAATTTTTAAATAATTTTAGGAAGGAAAGTAAAAAGAAGTTTTTAAGACAAAGTCTTACAATATAACCTAGTCTGTTCTAGAAATCACCATCTTCCTACCTCAGTCTCTATACTAGGATTGCGAGTGTACACTGTAGGATTGCAGTGTAGACCATCACAGTCATTTAGTTTATTTATTTGATACTTGAAAATAGTATCCCAAGTATTTATCCATTTTATTCTTGGTAACTATATAGTTGTACATTTTTTCCTTTTAACATGCAAACTGTAGATATTTCTAAACATCTATTTATGTGTATTTATGATTCTTCTGTTTTATATGAAATACTGAATTATAAAGTACATTATTTTCACATATAACTGTTGACAATTAATTTCCAAAATATTGAAACAATGGAGCCTTTTCCCTTTTTATTGAAATGGATTTTATTATTCGGTAATATATCCCAATTATGGTTTTTCCCTCTCTTTACCCCTTCTGGTTCTTCACCACCTCCCCTCCCATCAAGACCCACTCATTTTCTGCCTCTGGTTAAAAAACAAACACGCTTCAGAGGGATAATAATAAAATAATAAATATAGTATATTTTGTATAATATGTTATCATAAGATAAAAATGATCTCATCAGAATTGGAAAAACAAACAAGCAAACAAACAAAAAAGGAAAAGAGCCCCTGAGAAGCCACAAATAACAGAAGCCCACCGATTTGTACACCCAGGAATCTCATAAAACTCTAATCTGAAAGTCATAATATGTGTGACAAGGACCTGGTTCAGACCTAGTGTATGCTGACTCAACCTCTGTGAGTTCATGTGTGAGTATCCCCTGTTGATTTAGAGGGTCTACCTTTCTTGGTGTCTTCTATCCCCTCTGGCTCTTGCACTCTTTCTAACTCCTTGTCTTAGGTATAGAGTTTTCATTGCTATGAAGAGACACCATGAATATATTTAATTGAGGAGGCTCTCTAACAGTTTCAGAAGTTTGGTCCATTATCATCATGATGGGGAGCATGGTGGCAAGAGGCAGATGTGCTGGAGGAATAGCTGAGAATCCTACATCTTGCAGGCAACAGGAAATCAACTGACTGACTCAGCAGTGTCTTGAGCATAGGAAACCTCAAAGTCCACCCTTGCAATGACACTTCCTCTAATAAGGCCACCCCTGCTACAAGCTGCAACATTATACAGTAATTGCTCAGCCATATTTTCATGAGAGACTTATCAGAGCCAGGGGATCTGGTAAAACTTAAACCATAATCCCAGGAAATTTTGGCGTTATTGCTTTGTGAATAAAGTGACTGTTTTTTTGATAATAGATTTTCACTGTAGCTAACTCCCCTTCTGTTACATATTTGGGAATTAATTCCCACAGTTCAGAAGTGTCTCCTATGTTCTTGGGACTTACTAATCAGGTTACCCTAGCTATGTGTGAAAATAGTTTCTCAGTGCCAGGCCTTCGTTCCTCTTTCCTAGTTAATTTCGGAGATCTGTCTCCCTGTAATTATCTTTATCAACAGGCATTTGGTCAGTGTTTATGGTCCAACAAGGAGCATTCTATTTAAGATATCTGACCCTGCAACCTTCTAGCACTGGGGAACTGCTTGTTTTAAGGGTATATATTACTGGGAATGTTTGTAACAAGAAATTGAGAGAAGAATAAAGAAACATGAATACATAGATTCTGTTGTGAGTAGACGTCTTAACCCCAGATTGTAACCCCCTTCACTTATTGTGGTGTCTTTGATTGAACCCTGAGAGGGGTTTCTTAAGAACTGGACTCTTAGGGACCCCAATACACACCTACTTCAACAAACACATTCCTCCTTTTAGTGTAGCTGAGATTTTGGGGGAATTGCATTAAAACTACTATATTCCTCTTTCGCACACTCTTGTGAGCCCTGAGGGAAATAATTTGATGGAGACATCCTGGTTAGGGCTGAGTGTAATGGAGTCCCCGATTATCAGTATACAAATATTTATTTTCATGCTCCATTTCAAATTCCAATTGTTTATTATAAATTTTAATAAAATTCACTAGTTCTTCCTTCTGTCTCCTCCTAGCTCCACTCCCTTCAGAAATATTCAAGTGTCACTTTCCCAGGTTTGGCCATGCATGCCCCCTTGCACTTGTCTTTACCACTAGCTGCTTGGATTCTAGATTTTTAGTAATCTATTTTATTTAATTCTTACAAATTTTATTGCATTCACCACCATCATATTTTCTTTGTTTTGTGGAACAGAGTATTTATTAAGCCCAAGTTTTACTGCAGTGGAGGTTCAAGTCATCACTTAGATGAGCAAACCTGTTCAATTACTGAGGCTCTATGCAATATTTCATTTGCATATACATTAGTCTTTTGCAATCTAGGCCTATGTGATAGCTCAAAGTAGCAGAGGCAATAGGTGTTTCTGGCATTACAAACTATGTTGTAAGAAATCCACAGTAATAACTGAGGTTGAAAATGGATCACACAAATCTCTTAAATATTTAACATATACGTCATAGAACTCATAAACAATTATATTAAACAAGCTCAAGAAAAAATCCATATGAAATAATAAGTTTTTCCCATCTGAGTTGATGGTACTGTAACAAGGTGGTGGAACACATAGGCTGATTCCAAAACCAGATACAGTTCTGTCTTAGAACTCATGTCTGGAATCAAGAACCATAACAAAAGCAGATTGGGGTCAGCCTCCATGTAACTACAGACATATTTTTTTCCTTGTTGTGTTTCTGAGCTGTAATTATATGCATGAAGAGCACCAGTTATTTTTGGTATTATCAATGCAAGGCAGTTGCCACAGTAAGCCAAGCTGATATACAGTATTAACTAGGGAGATAGCTATAAAGTACATGTTTCTATACTATAAGCAAATGTGTAAGTATAAGTGTACTGTTATCTCCTTCATGGGTTTTCTAAAAGCAAAGAAATAATTTCTATGTATTTCAATTATTTTTTCAATAATATTTGCTTCTTGCCTTAGACATAATAAAGTAAGATTTTGCTTTACATGGCAGAAAGTAACTGTCAGTGCATTTGTAATGTTTGATCACATTTCTAGTTAAATGTATGCATACCACCTATATACATTCAATTGGCATGTATCCCAATTATAAAGAGACCCACAAGTCTATATTTCTTGTATACCACTTGTATACAGCCAGGAAGAGGATGCCAGAACATGGTGCCCCTGTCATAAGGAGACCACAAGTCTACAGTCTGACCTTAGTGCTAGAAAGTTGTGTTTCATTCTGTTTTAAATGATTCGAAGACTATACATGGATATTACCCAGGAGTCCCTGAGACTCTTCTCAATGGTGATATAAAATTGAATAAAATTGCAACTCCAGTTACCAGCGATCCAAATCTTATGATGAAGTCAGGTCAGCTTGGCTTTTACTGTTATAGAGGGTGAGTCATGAGATGCATTATTAATTGGCACATATTTAGCATGAAATGGAAGTGAGAAGGACTGCTGGGATATCAGTTTATGAATTCTAATAGATCCATAAATCACCTGGAATCATGTTAAAATGCAAATTGTCCTTCAATACATATGAGGCAGAGTTCAAAATTCTACAATTCCCACAAACTCTCTGGTGCTGCTTATGTTGCTAGGTTACAGTTGCCATTAGAGTACATAGTAAAGCCATTTGGAACCAGAGGTCCAAGGGAATAATGAATTCTTGTGTTTTGTCAATTTCTCAGACATCTCACTGAATCCCTTAAGATGAGAACACTTATGTGCCAGCAAGGATAAATTTGTTAGTTGAAAATCAGGATGAATATAACAACTTACACATTCAAGTGACTTCCCATCAAATCTTTCTGTACCTTGTTTGCGTATTTCAAGTGCCTGGAGTAGGTCCTTCAGATAGTTACATATTGATGCCATTGTTGCAGACATATTACTGTAGTATGTGGAAGCCATAAAGCGTTGAATTAAAGAAAAAAACATGATAATCTAGGTGAAACAACTATATATGTATTATGTGATCTTATAAGTTTCTAATTCTGCAATGTGCAGTTTCTCTTATTTGTATTACATATCAACAAAACATTTCAAACAATCATATTTTGCTTTTACACATCTTTCGAGATTAAATTCTTATAACAATACACATATTAATCTAAACAAAATCAACAAAGTACAATGCAAAAGGAAAAATATAATTTTTCAGCTTGTGTTTCCAAAGGTATTTGTGAATTACTTCATGTGATCCAAGCTGCATGTTAAAAAGCAACAGATTAAACACAGAAACACAAAGATACACTTTAAAAATGTTTGTTTTTTTCCCAGCAATATCCAGGAAATTTAGCATGAAAAAAACCCCCAACACCTTTATCATTTCATAGTAAACAGAGATCACCGGGAGACTATACAGGAACTTCTTCACCTTGTTTCCAATATTTCCATACATAAAAATAGTGTATCTTTTCATAAGTCAGAATCAACAGGTCTTTTTTCATATCCCTGTATTTATTTTAAAATTGTATCTGACTGACAATGCTGTATTTAATATTCACTGTTGTTTCATTAATTATGGGCAGCCATTAGCATTATGGCTTGTGTCTAAAACTCGCAGCTTCTCCATCACCGTATCACCAAATTCTGTGCCTAGGGGCCATGTTGAACAGCATAATTACCAAGAAAAAGAAAACCACAAAAAGGAGGAAGCTATCTCACTAGACTTGATGAAGAAATCTTAGTTTACTTTTGTTATGTAACCCAAATATGTAAGTTATTTAAAAGTTTTAGTTATTCTGCGTATACCCATATATAACTACAAAGTCCCTATGAGAATTGATTTTGCAGTTAAAAAGAAACTTTAGAAAGTAGGAAAAGTGACAAATATAGTATCAAAACAGTGAGAAGCGACTGTGCTGTCTCTGATGGTCTAGAAGAAGTCTTCATCCATCACTCACAGTGATTAGCAACACCTACTTCCTTTTCCCCAAGCACCAGGAATTTTTCAGAGCTCTGGGTTGTTAAAGATGTTTCATTTACACTTATGCTTCCTATAGGATGATTAAGGAGGGAAAAGTTAATGGGAGCTTGAGAAAACCTGCCTAGTTAAATCATCCTTCAGCTAAGAGCTTCATTAATGCTGACAGGCAGACAGGCTGCATACAATGGCTGGTGCTAATGTAAGAGGCTTCAGACCTCCCTGACAAAGCATAGTTTTGATGGACAGGAGGTCCTGCTCTGTGAAGAAACAGACTTAGTTAATATGTGATGTATTCTTCATGCCAGTGATGAGGAAGCAACACATGTGGAACCTGGATAATTTTATAGGGACCACACTTTTGGGCCTGGTTAATGTAACCTATAGGATGCTATCCCCAGGATTTTAGGGAGTTGGGTATGTGCTCATTGTGCTTGCAAAATCAGGGCTGTTGCTGCTGCGATGCTTGCCTCCCCTGTAGAGTATGGGTAATTAATAAATGGATTTTTAATTTATATCAAAGGTACATAATTGAATGAAGCTATGAAAGAAAATTGGTTTGATCATCATCATGTCAGCAATTCATGCTCTTCACAGGGAGTAAATATGCCTGCTGCCAATGCTATGACAACCAGGTATTACGTAGTGGAAGGAGAGATCCTTTCACTAGTCAAGTAATCCTCTGACCTCCAAATTCATTTGGGTGCACAGACTCATGCACCGCACATAAATGAGTAGATTTTATAAAAATAGAACTATCAGATGCAATAGAAATACAATTGAGAATATTGTACATCTATGCCTTCTTAATAATTATTAAAAGGAAACCTTATAAAATAGGATAAAATATTTTAAATTCATAGTTATGTGCATGAGTGTTTTACCTGTATGTATATGTACATATACTACATATATGTCTTATGTCTTTGGGGTAAGGGAAGGAAATCTGATTTCCTGGAACTGGAGTTATGGATAGTTGTGAAGCACCGTGCAATTCATAATATGTGTCAAAAATAGTGTTATCAATATCAAAGTAGTTGAAGACTGTTTTCATTGAGGCTTGTATACTGTGATTCAAAATGTCATTATATTTTTAAAGCTAATACTCTTGTATATGGTTTTAGCATGAGTACAGAAGTGTTGTATTGCAATGTGTGCATATTTTGTCTGAAATGAGTTCACAGAGATCATTAAAAAAGCAACAAACTAAAACAAGAAAACAAAGTTGTGGAGGATGGGGTACCTGACCTTCACTAGTTAATGTTTAATCTTCACTGTAAACTTGACTGCATTTAGAATCACTATGGAAACATGTTTCTGTGTATGCCTATGATGAATTTTCTAGACAGGTTTAGATGAAGAGACAATACTCATCCTGAATATGGGTGGTATCAGCATGGTCTGGATTCTGAAATTAACAGAAAGAAAAAAAAAACTAGTTGAACACCAGTATTTATCTTGCTTCTTGATTATGGAAGCGAGGTCCCCAGGCAAGTTACCCTTCTGTCATTAAGTCTTCCTTGGCACCCTCAAGTATGAATAAAAAGCCTTCCCCGTTAAATGGCATCTTATCAACTATTTTGTTACTTCAAAAAGAAAAGTAACCAGTATATCATATTATAATATAAACAAATTCCAGTGTTCAGCAAAAACTGCAAACATGCAATGAAAAAAATTATGATCCATCATTTAAAAAGTTATAATCAATAGAAACTTCCAGATCCTTAGGTAATCGAATAATTCAACCAAGGTTTTAAATGAGCCCTTTAAAGATGCACATATCAAGAAAATAGTATTTTATTAAATAGACAAAATAATATTTTATAATAATAGAATGTATTAATAGTGCTATCAAATTACAAAAAGTAACCAAATGAAAATTCTACAGTTGAAAGTTAAAGCAGTGAAACTTTCACTGGAGGACTGAGGGTAAAATCTCAGAGGTAAAGAGTCCTTACTTGCCTTAAAGGGCTTCAAAGTGCATTTAAACTGTCAAAAGGAGGAATTAGTGAATGTGAAACCAGGTGAGCCCATATTCTCACCTGAGAAGAAGAAGATAAAGACAGGACAACATTAAATACATCAGCATATGTATAATGAAAGTCCCAGAAGAGGAAAATAGACAAAGGACAACTTAAGAAATTATAATTGAAAAGTTTCTAAATTTAATTTAAGAAAAAAATAACACAAACATTTAAGTTAAATGAATTGCAAATAGAATAAACTTAAAGAGATTGTGCCTAGATCTATCATAATCTAAGTATCAAAAACTAAGGACAAAGAAAAAAACCTACACAGTAGAAAAAGGAAAACAACTTAGTGCATGTAAAGAAACCTCAGCAGAATTATAAGTTGATTTCCCTCATGAAAGCTAGATGACAGTGGAATGACATGTTCACAGTTCTAAGAAAAGAATAAAAGCTGTCAGAAAAGAGTTTTATGTGCCACAAAACTGTCCTTCAAACTTGAAGAAAGATATTGGGACATTACCATACAAAAAGAAATTGGAAGTTCATGGCTAGCAAAGTTGTTCGAAGGAAGTCCTTCCAGCTAAAGGGGAAGGTCATGGCACAGCAACTCTAAGCAAATGAAGCTGAAAGAATATCACAGAAGAGTGCCAGGAGAGAAAAAGCATGGATTTATCCAAATGCACTCATCTTGCCATTTTTCTATGTATTTAAAAGACAATTGCGGAAAGGAGATGCTGTGGGAACTCCTTCAGCCATAGCCTTTAAGATACTAACCTTCTTGGGCATGGTCTCTGATATTATAAATGCAGCCATAAAGCTTGCTAGTGCATGTGTATGTGCTGTCTCTCTGCTGCTGGATTTGGTTCCTGTCCCCTGTTTGTGCAGAGGACTGTGATCTTTGAGTCTATCCCTGAATAAAGAACCCTTTATTATACTCAGTTCTAAGCTCGTGTGGGATTGATTACTTTATAATATCCATCTTCATTTGTTGCCCATGTAAATCCCAACTTCACACCTATTGGGTGGACCGGCCTAAGAGACCCAAAAGATCTGTAGCCCAGAAGCTCTCCCACCCCTGCTGCCTGGCTTGCTTTCACCTACTAAGCATTTTTTTTCTGCCAAAACACCACAGTGGAGCTACTGCGTGGTGTGGCAACTTGGCAATTTCCCCGGCTCACATATGCTTATGCTTCCCACCTCTATCTCTGCTGTGCAGCCACTTGCACCACTTCTGGTTTGTATTCCCTGCTCAGGAGCTCTGGTCTCCTTGATGGAACTGATTTAATTGCTCTAAATTTGTCAAGCAAAGCATATTTGTCAGGATTTAATCAGGCGCCAGTGTGTGGAACCAAAGTGGTGTGAAGAGTTCTGTGCCACTGCTGGTCCTGTCTCTCCTCCATGCAGCTGCAATGGCGCCACCTGCTGGCCAATAGAGATTATTGCACCTATAACAATTTACTGAACTCTAACAATGGTAAGTAAATTAATACATTTGAAATTTATATTATAGCAGACAATATTATTATTCAGGAAATTAATAACCTTTCTGCTAATATTATGGGTGGTATTCTGAAAGTCTTATATGGTTTTTCCAACACATTCATTTATTGGATATTGGGACTTAACTTTGTTTTTCATATTGTATCCTTAAGAAGAATGGTTTGAGGGGCTGGAGAGATGGCTCAGTGGTTAAGAGCATTGCCTGTCCTTCCAAAGGTCCTGAGTTCAATTCCCAGCAACCACATGGTGACTCACAACCATCTGTAATGAGGTCTGGTGCCCTCTTCTGGCCTGCAGGCATACAAGCAGACAGAATATTGTATACATAATAAATAAATATTTTAAAAAAAGAAAAAAAAGAAAATGGTTTGATAACAGGGACAAGAATGAGGCACTTTTAGAAACGATAGAGTCTTTACAAACTAATAATGAACAGCTAGCTGACAGGATTAATACCATTGAAAATCAAAAGTTAACTGAAAAATTAATACCATTGAAAAGGATAATAGTAATTTGACAGATAAAATTCAATCCATGTCAAAGGGTACTGAGAAATTATCTGAAATAATTTATACTGTTGAATTTGACAATCAAAATGTGTTAAAAATTTAAGATAGGTTAGCAGATAGAGTATTTCTCCAGGAAGACAATCTTTACACTATGCAGCGCACAACGCCTGACTGCGCTCTGTGCGCTACCATACAGTTCGCAAGCTTCGGGCAAGGGGCTGGAGGCTGAAACGCACAAAGACACACAGAGAAAGCACAGTCAGACAGAGACAGAGACACAGACCTCTAGTCACTGGTAAGAAGCCCTTTATTCAATAGCACCATGGAGGCTTATATACCCAACAGTCAGGTGGGCCAACAGGTGAAAACCTTATCCTCTGATCCTCAAGGCAACACGTGCTCGTGAAGCAGAGCTGGCAAACAACTGACATAGCTTTCAGTAACGCAAATCACAAGGAAAGGAAAGATCTCTAACAGGGAAGAGCAGCTGAAGGCCAGGACTCCAAATGATCCCAACATCTCCCCCCTAAATTTTTTATAAGACAGAAGTCCCTCCTGTATTAGGTTACCTCAGAAGAGTAAACCCTTACCCGTCTTTGGGAGGCCCCTTCCCTGTCTTAGGTGGGCTCTCTTCTGTAGAAGTTGCCCATCTATGGAGGATTCTTCATTGTTTGTGCAGTATTTGCAACCAAACCTGGGGTACGTCTGAGTTACTGGCCAACAGGCTCAGAAGGACTTGCTAAGTGACCATATGCTGCATTCTCATGGATTGTCTGATCTTACACAGAATTTGGAGACAAATGCCCATGGCAACAGGCATTAAGATTGCCAGCAAGAGGTTCCCCAATCACCACTGGACCCAGCCTCCCATTTGGGCTATGGTATTCTACCAACCCTTTGGCTAAAACAGAGGCACACAGGTATCGACAATCTGGTGTGCTAATTGTAACATTCCAAGAGCTATTCAAATAACCATTGAGCTGTTTCACCACATAAGAGGCATTAGCAATATTAACAGATGTCACACAAATGGAATGATAAAAGTGTGAACAAGACATCTGTTGTACAAGCCATAAGAAATCCACCTGCTCCTACAATAGGGCAGTTTGTTGATTTAAATTCAAAAGTCCAAATTTAATGTGGACATTCAGGGCATTCTGAGTCTGGAGAGCATCGTTGACTTGTCTCACCAGTTCATCCACGGTGTCTGACACCAACGATGTTTGTGCCATTGCCAGTCCTGCGACCATGGCTGCAGCAGCAGACACCATGATGACAGCAACCACCACAGCTGTCACTCCAAAATCTTGTTTCTCTCGATACAGGGTCATCTCAGTCTGTTTAGCCTTTTTGGTAATTGGCAGTGGTATGATGGCTGGTACCCGAACCAACAATGCAGAAATCGTGTGGTCATCCCAGCAGTCGCTCAGGCCACAGTTTCTGAAAGAACAACCAAGAATATCTTTTCCCCTAAAGGTGCTATTCCATACAAAAAGGAAAAGAAAAAAGAAAGAAAACTAAAACAAACACAGGATTTAATAGTGCCTGGACTCACAGATAAATATTCCAAAAAAGAAAGATAGGAACTACACTCACTTGTACAGGATTCCTTTAAAGTAATATTTATAGCCCAGAAAATGTAACAAAGCATAAAGCATTCACAAAGGAAAAGGTTTGATTAATAGAAGTCTGTTCTATCACCATATTGCTTAAAGCAGTTCCAGCAGTACAGTTTGAGGAATAAAAAGATGAATACAAGGAGCTAGCTTGGCTCACTGATCAATACAAGGGGGTTCCTTACCAGGCTTCACACAGTGCTTTCCGCTTGACTGGGACTCACCAGGAGGCTCATCAAGAGAACGACAGGTGTCAATCTCAGGCTCATCACAGGATCCTTTCCCATCATTTTCCACAGCCCGAACATACTGCTCTGGTACTCAGATGGGCTTGTCCGTTCCTGGAGGAAAAACACAAACAGCTCCTCTCACCCTAGCCAACAGGGGTGTGGGCTCCTTCCATTGTCCTTTAATAAGGTCTTTCCATCGTACCCATCCTAAGGACTGAGAACTTTTATTCCAATGTCTTTCCATGGCAGAGTGACCCTCACAATCCACAGTTAAAAAATTTAGAATAAATAAAATAGAAGCTAATTGTGTAATCTACCCTTTGTAAATGTACCTGTTCTATACTCCGCATAAGTGATTTTAGAGGCATCCGGGGGGATAAGGGGTCAGTATTCCCAAGCAACATGTCATATCAACACTAATTGTGCTATCTGCTCGCCTTGAGGAATGACCACCACCCCCGGTTGGACAGATGTCATAACCTTAATCTCCTCTTGATAGTCTACATCTACTATCCCAGGATGTATCTGGATCCCCTTTAAAATGGTACTGCTTCTGCCTAATATTAATCCTATGGTACCCGGCAGTAAGGGTCCATATACTCCTGTAGGGAGTGCTTGCACTCCCATTTGTGGAGTTAAGACTGCTCTGGCGGAGGTACAGAGGTCCAATCCTGCACTCCCTGGTGTGGCTCTGACAAGGTCTATAATGTGAAGGGATTGCTCTGTGGAAGGAACTGGGTACAGCTGCAGCCGGGGTACCGTCCCTGTGGTCCCGTGGTCATTGCTCCATACACTGAGTTTCCCTGCTGTTGATTAATTATAGGTGGCAGGGGTTTCCCATCTATATCTGTTTTAGAGAGGCAATCAGTAGCCCAATGCACTCCCTTTCTGCATCTAGGGCACGTGCCAGGTTTCTTCTTTCCCCTCATCAGCTGTGGGCATTCCTTTCTAAAATGACCAGGAGTTCCACAGTTAAAACAATTATGGTTTCGGCCCGCAGTCCCTGTCCTCATATGTTTCTCCAAGGTTTAATAGCTGCTGCCATAACCTGACCTTGAATGAAATGCTCATTTATATCTCTACATATCCTGATATATTCATTTAAACTCTTTGCTTTGTGAGGGCATAAGACTTTCTTACACTATTTGTTGGCATTTTCGAATGCAAGTTGCTTTATTATAGGCATGGCTGTTGTCACATCTCCAAACAATCTACCTGCTAATTGTAACAATCTATCTACATAATCTTGGAACGGTTCAGAGGGGCCTTGTAAGGTTTTTGATAATTGATTCCCAGCTGCTTTGTTAGGTAGGATCTTCCAAGCTTTAGTGGCAGCTGCAGCTATTTGGGCAAATACTGCTGGGTCATATAGAATTTGTTGCTGCAAATCAGCATAAGCCCCTACTTAACTGTGACCACCACCCTTCATTATTATAAGCTGGTGGGGCCGAGGGAGTTTGGTGTGAATCTCTTTTTGCTTTACATTTTCTCAGTTTTCTACAGAGATTTCTTATTTCCCTATGTATTATTTCCTCCTCATCTTCTGATGATTCCTCAATATCATCTACAAACTTGAAATCATCAAACTCCTCCCTAGCGACTGAGTGTTCTCTGAATAAGGCAGAGAAGATACTGCTAACAATACCCATCTTAATTCCTCAATAAGTCCCCGCCAGCCAGGAACAACCCTGTTCGCTTCCACTTACCCCTCTTTCTTGGTTGGCTTCCACTTACCACCTGTATGGCCTGGAACCAAAACCCAAGTGAAGGACGTCAGAATTAACACATACCCCAATCCACCCTCACCTTCCGAGGGTGACCTCTCAGTGTTCCCTAGTACCCAATATCAGTGGAACCTCCACTTGCAGCGCACAAAATGCCTGTTTTCACTCTATGCGCTACCATACAGTTCGTGAGCTTTGGGCAAGTGGATGGAGAATGAAACACAAAGACACAGAGAGACAGACCTCTAGTCACTGGTAAGAAGTCCTTTTTCAATAGCACCATGGAGGCTTATATACCCAACAGTCAGGAGGGCCAACAGGTGAAAACCTTATCATCTGATCCTCGATGCAAGGCAACATGTGCTTGTGAAGCAGAGCTGGTAAATAATTTTGACACAGCTTTCAGTAACTCAAATTAGAAGGAAAGGAAAGATCTCTAACAGGGAAGAGCAGCTGAAGGCCAGGACTCCAAATGATCCCAACAACACTATCCAAATAGTGTTCAATGATCTTTAAAGAAAAAACTTCATACCTTGGAATCACATGTACAGAATGAGGACCAGAGTCTAGGCACTGCAATGAGGTCTAGAAATATATACAAGCCATGAGATTCAGGCTTTACGAAAGAGAGTAGTAAAAAGATTTGAAACAATTGAGGAAATTATCAGAGCTGGTGAGTAGGAAGAGAAGGTACAAGGGTAGGATTTAATATCACTATTAGATGCCCGAGTCAGAGATGACTTACCTAGGGCTTTAGCTTCCTACCCTGTAATAACCTCTGAAAAAACATTAAGTTCCAAATGCCCAAGGATCCAACGAATGTAGATGGAAACCTACAGGTATGAACAATATGAGGTGGGTTGAATGCATAGGGCCAGAAGGAGAGAAAGGAAGGTTGAGGCCATATGTGGCTAATATCACAGTGAATTTATGGGTTCATGGCCTAATGAAGTAATGGCATAGCCAGATTATCACTCCTGTAGTCCCAGAAACTCATGTTTCTGGGAAGCATATTATAAGGCACTATACACAAAGGTCACCAGCCATTCAGTCTGTAAAAGAACACGAGGCAACTACCAAACCTTTAGAGGTACCAACAGCCCTACCTTTAAAATGGTTAACTGAAAAACCAATATAGGTTAAACCATGGCCTTTAACAGAAGAGAAACTGCAGGCTTTAGAACAGCTCTTACAGGAGCAACTTGATGCTCACCATATTGAAGACTCAACCAGCCCTTGGAATTCTCCTGTATTTGTTGTTAAAAAGAAATCAAGAAAATGGAGAATCGTGACAGATCTAAGGGCTGTCAACAAGGTAACTCAACCTATGGGCCCTCTACAATCTGGAATTCCTTTGCCTTCCCTATTGTCTAAAGGATGGCCTCTTATTGGTTTTAAAAGATTGTTTCTTCACTATACCTTTAGAAGAAAAGGATAGAGAAAATTTGGCCTTCATAGTGCCTACTTATAATAATTCTCAGCCTCCTAGGACTTGACAATGGGCCATCAGGAATTCTCAATAGCCCCACCCCATGCCAATATTTTGCAAGTTAGCCATTGGAAATAATATGTAAACAATTTCCTAAATCTACAATTTATGATCACATGGATGGCATTTTGTTATTTGATTCAAACATAGTTTAGAAAGAATTTTTGAAGAAGTAAAGAAAGTTTTGCCTAAATGGGGATTACAAATAGCTCCTGAAAAAATACAAAGAGGAGATTCTGTCCAATCCCTAGGTTATAAAATAGTTTTATAGAATACTAGAACACAAAAGGCACAAAAAGGACAGACTGACTGCAGATTATTAATGACTCTCAAAGATTATTAGGAGACATTTCCAGTCTATGACTGGCTATTGGGATAACACCTGATCAAATAATTCATTTAAGCAAAACCTTAGATGTTGACAAAGACTTAAATAGTCCCAGGGAATTAACAGTGGAAGCTGAGAAGTAATTAACTATCATTAAAGAGAAACTGCAAGAGGCACATGTGGATTGGGTGAATCCAAATTTTAATTGCACTCTAGTCATACTGCCTTCCAGAATTTCCCCTACAGGAATTTTAATGCAGTGGGAAGATATTATTTTAGAATGAATCTTTTTACTGCATAAACCAAGTAAAAAAATTAAAATCTTAGGGGGAAAAGTCTTTGAATTAATTATAAAAGATAAATTGAAACTTCATCAACTAGCAGGAATAGACCCAGCAGAGATTATAGTATTTTAATATTGATGACATTAAAAAAAATATGGGAAGACAATGAACCTTGGCAAAGAGCTTGTGCTAATTTTTAGGAGACATTAATAGCAATTATCCCAAAAGTGATAGAATTAACCTATAAAGAGAACAACTTGGATCCTTCCATGCATTGTACCTGACATAAAACCAATAACTCAAGCCTGTACATTTTATACTGATGCAAATAAATAGGAAAGGCAGGTTACAAATCAGAAGATTTAAGTAACATGGAACAAAGCCCTTATAATTCTGTCCAAAAGGCACAATTATATGCTATTCTCACAGTAGTAAGAGATTTTAAAGAACTTCTTAATATAGTTACTGATTCACAATATGTAGAAAGAGTTGTCTAATATATTGAAACCACTGAATTTATACCATATGATACAGAATTGACTTCATTATTCATACAGGTTCAAGGAAGGTGTCCCAAAGTCATAAGACACATCCAATCCCATATGGGCCTGCCAGGTCCTCTACCACAAAGTAATGCAGAAATTGATCAATTTTTGAATGGAAGTGTGTTGAAGGCCTCAGAATTTCATAAGAACATCATGTCATTAGCAAAGGTTTAAAGAAAGAGTTTTATATTACATGGCAACAAACTAAGAAGATTATAAAGAGATGTCCTACTTGCTCTTTCTATAACCAAACCTGCAGGGAGTAAACCAATGGGTACTCAAAGGAATGAAATCTGGCAGATGGATGTGTTCCAGTTTGCAGATTTTGAAAAATTAAAATATGTACACCAGAACATTGACATTTATTCAGGTTCACACCACTGACACTTATTCAGGTTTTCAATGGGCAACTACTTTGAGGCCAGAAAAGGCTGATTCAGCAATCATGCATTTATTAGAAGTTATGGTCATCATGGGTATACCTGCACAAATAAAGAAAGATAATGGTCCAGCATATGTCTCTAAGAAACTTAAAAAGTTTTTTGCTTATTATAATATAAACCATATTACAGGTATACCAAATAATCCTCCATGTCAGACAGTTACGGAAAGATCAAATCTGTTCATTTAACATACAGAAAGGGATAAAAATACCCTCAGAAATATATTGCATAATGCTTTATTAACCTTAAATTTTCTTAACACTAATGAGAAAGGAACAATGGCAGCAGAGAGACATTGAATAATAGAAAAACCTTCTGAACTAGGGCAACTGATATATTTCAAGAATGTGTTGACTGCACAATGGAAACCTTGAGATGTGCTACATTGGGGAAGGGATTTTGTTCTTGTTTCCACAGGAGAAGAAAAGCTATGGATACCATCAAAATTAAAGATTTCATCTGAAAAAGAGAACCCTCTTGAAAAAGAGAAATGACAGCTCATTTACAGAGGTGACAATCATACAGGTGGTAAGAAAACTTCATAAGGGTTGGGTCACATTCTGTTCTTGCCATTGCAGGAAAATACTTGTCTTCAAAAAGTCAAGAGACCCTGGACATTTGGATGCCTAAAGAGGAAAAGGTAACTATCCAGAAAGGATCACCTATTCAAAGAGAATTATGACTTAAGAGGACAGGTCATCTGCAGGGTAAAAATCTCTGAATCTATCTATCTATCTATCTATCTATCTATCTATCTATCTATCTATCATCTCTACATCTATATCTATCTATATCTATCTATCTGTCTGTCTGTCTATCTGTCTATGTATCTGCTGCCCAGTAGAATAATAGCCATTACTCACTTAAAAATCAAAGCTGTCTTTGGAGTTGGACAATAGCTTTCATTCTCTAAATCCAAGCATGTTGTTAAAAGAAAAATTCAGAGTTTCTGTCTCATATCAGGAGCCATTTGGTATGGGATGGAAAGAAGAAAGAATTTAGGAAAAAGATTACTTTTTTCCATACCTATTTTTGTATCTATCACAACTTTTGTTGAATATATGTCAATATAAATAATGTTTAAGTTTCCCACAATGAATGATAAATTTTCCTGCAGTAATCTTTGAAATTTCTAAGAAGAATATAGAGCCCCACAGCAACAAATCCACCTGGTTGATGTGATGTCCATGATGCTGATAGAGCTACTATAAGACCAGTTTGGTGTACTAGGTGCTCAAGGTGATTGATTCCAATTTGATTAGCTGAAATGGTGTACCTTCCTACAACATTCTGGTCAGAACTCCAAATAGGAACCTCAGGAAAATCCTACCAAATACTAAGAGACTATTTGCAATTATACCAGGCAGTAATCTTGAAACTTAACCATGATTTTACTTTTACAGGATCCCATAGAAAGAACATCACCCCATGGCAGCTGGAAATAATTCTAAAAGATGACATCACCTCTCCCAACTAAGTTTGTCCTTAGGATCAGGAATATCAATTAGAGGTTGATTATAACTACTTTAGGTTTGGAGGTTGTGGTGGAAATTATGTAGGCTCAAGTATCTCTGAAACAAAAGGGAATTGGTTGGGATAATAGGTAGATTAGTGTGATATTACTCACACTAATAATAATGAGTAATAGAGTGGATATTTGTGAACTAATATTTATAGGCAATTTATATTGATATATATTCTTCTATGCTGATCCAAATTCAAATTATATTGAATATGATCCTATTTCTGTTTATAATATTTGAACATCTAGGCAAAGTTATTTTGTCATATTGTATACATGCATGATTCTACCTTTGCTTAAGACATTTTGTATACTGATACAATTTTATGATATATTTATCATATTGCAGTATGCATTTCTACCTCTGATTAAGATACTTATACATTGTTTACATTTTGAGAACAAAGTCCTATTTTGCTGCACAGTTGCTTAAAGATTGGCTAATATTCTAATATAAAGTCTTAGTCTTTATACTATATGGGTATTAAGAATTATAGGTCAATAGTCATGTATGTTTATCATACTTATAATATAGTACAGACTAATCAGTTTCTTTAGATACACAGAGATTGTATTCCACATAGATAGGTAAACGTCAACCACTTCAAAGAGCTGTAGAGTATGGTATTTAAATAAATTAGGGTTCTGTTGATGTGAAATACAACTGCTCCTGGCAGCACCAATCTATTTCTGAGAGAATGTTGAGCACCAAAGATACTCCATTTGGAGCTTGTTTTCTCTTTCATATAATTGGCTGCTGGCTAAGAAACTGCCCATGCTTCAACCACTGACAAAATGCACAGTGTCCAGACAGGACAAGCAGGATACAAGAAAAACGACAGTCAAACCTTGCCAGGACAGGGTAGGATGGTTTTGAAAATTTCCCTGCCTCTGAAAATGGTGTGTCAGTTACTCTAGGCCTTAGACAAAGTTGGTTGCTCCAACATTGCAAATGAGACTTGGAGTGATTGCCCAGGTAGCCAGTTGTCTCTGTCATTTATTGCACATTTTGGAAGTTGCTAGATTGCACTTGCTGCTTACTCTAGTAATATTATTTCCCTTCTCAGGTCTCCAATGGGGTTGAAGACTAGACAGTTGTGGTTACTTTCCTTTCATGACTTGGCCAAACTACTTCTAATACCAGACAAAGACTCTTTAGGGTAGAATATTATTGAAACATTTAGCATATGTTTCTTGCTTGTTATTGTTTATGCTTGTTGTAATTCCATTTTTTATGTCTCCAGAGTATGTAATTCTAATTTTTATACTTATATTTGTTTTTATTGTATGCAGTTTGGTTTTTTTATATTCCATCTTTAAGTGACTTATTTTTCTTTTTTACATTTTTTATTGATATGTATTGAGCTCTACATTTTTCTCTGCTCCCATTCCTGTCTCTCTCCTCCCCCAAGGTCCCCATGCTCCCAATTTACTCAGGAGATCTTGTCTTTTTCTACTTTCTACTTCCCATGTAGATTATATCTATGTAAGTCTCTCTTAGTGTCCGAATTGTTGTCTAAGTAGGCTGGCTTTCTTTTCTTTATGTTGAAAAACCACCTATAAGTGAGTACATGTGATAATTGTCTTTCTGTATCCGGGTTACCTCACTCAATATAATATTTTCTAACTCCATCCATTTTCCTGAAAAATTCAAACTGTTATTTTTTTTCTGCTGTGCAGCACTCCATTGTATAAATGTACCATATTTTCCTTATCCGTTCTTTGACTGAGGGGCATTTAGGTTGTTTCAAGGTTCTGGCTATGACAAATGAAGCTGCTATGAACATAGTTGAGTACATGTCCTTGTGGCACGATTGAGCATCATTTGGATATATACCCAAAAGTGGTATTTCTGGGTCTTGAGGAAGGTTGATTCCTAATTTTCTGAGAACTTGCCACACTGACATCCAAAGGGGTTATACCAGCTTGCATTCCCACCAGCAATGCAGAAGTGTTCCCTTTACCCCACAACCTCTCCAGCATAAGTTGTCATCAGTGTCTTTGGTTTTGGCCATTCTTACAGGTATAAAATGGAATCTCAGAGTTGTTTTGATTTGCATTTCTCTAATGACTAAGGATGTTGAACATTTCCTTAAGTGTCTTTCAGCCATTTTAGATTCCTCTGTTGAAGGTTCTCTGTTTAGGTCTGTACTCCATTTTTTTTTATTGGACTATGTGATCTTTTGGGGTCCAATTTCTTGAGTTCTTTGTATAATTTGGAGATCAGACCTCTGTCCTATGTGGTGTTAGTGAAAATCTTTTCCCATTCTGTAGGCTGTCATTTTGTCTTGTTGACCATGTTCTTTGCTTTACAGAAGCTTTTCAGTTTCAGGAGGTCCCATTTATTGTTTCTCTCAGTGTCTGTGCTGCTGGGGTTATATTTAGGAAGTGGTTCCCTGTGCCAATGCATTCAAGTGTACTTCCCACTTTCTCTTCTATAAGGTTCAGTGTGGCTGGCTTTATGTTGAGGTCTTTGATCCATTTGGACTTGAGTTTTGTGTATAGTGATAGATATGGGTCTATTTTCATTCTTCTACATGTTGATATCCACTTGTTATGCCAGCACCACTTGTTAAATATGCTTTCTTTTTTCCATTTGGTATTTTTTGATTCTTTATCAAAGATCAGGTGTTTGAAGATGTGTAGATTGATCTCTGGGTCTTCTATTCAGTTCTGTCCTCCTGTCTGTTCTTATGTCAATACCAGGCTGTTTTCAGTACTGTAGCTCTGTAGTACAGTTTGAAGTCAGGGATTGTGATGCCTCCAGAAGTTCTTTTATTGTACAGGATTGTTTTAGCTATCCTTGGTTTTTTGCTTTTCCATATAAAGTTGATTATCATTCTTTTGATTGCTTTTGGTAAGATTGCCATTTTTACTATATTAATTCTGCCTACCCAAGAGCATGGGAGGTCTTTCCACTTTCTGGTGTTTTCTTCAATTTCTTTCTTCAAAGATTTAAAGTTCTCATCATACAAGTCTTCCACTTGTTTTGTTAGAGTTATTCTAGATATTTTATTCTATTTTTGGCTATTGTGAAGGGTATTGATTCTCTGATTTCTTCCCCAGCCCTTTTATCATCTGTGTAAAGGAGGACTACTGATTTTTTTGAGTTAATCTTGTATCCTGATACATTGCTGAATGTGTTTATGAGTTGTAGAAGTTCCTTGGTAGAATTTTTTGGGTCACTTATGTAAACTATCATAGCATCAGCAAACAGTGAGAGTTTGACTTCTTCTTTTCCAATTCATATCCCCTTGATCTCCCTTTGTTGTCTTATTGCTCAAAGTAGGACCTCAAGAAATATATTGAATAGATATGGAGAGAGTTGACAACCTTGTCTTGTTCCTGATTTCAGTGGAATCGCTGGGAGTTTCTCTCCATTTAGTTTGATGTTTGCTCTTGGCTTTCTGTATATTGCCTTAATGATGTTTAGGTATGTTCCTGGTATCCATGCTCTCTCCAAGACCTTTATCATGAAGGGATGTTGTATTTTGTCAAAAGCTTTTTTGGCATCTAATGAGATGATCATGGGGTTTTTATTTTTCAGCTTGTTTATATGGTGGGTTACCTTGACAGATTTTTGTATGTTGAACCATCCCTGCATCTGTGGGATAAACCCGACTTGATCATACTGGATGATGGTTCTGATGTGTTCTTGGATTCGATTTGCTAGTATTTTATTTAGTATTTTCACATCAATGTTCATGAGTGAGATTGGTTTGTAATTCTGTTTCTTTGTAATGTTGTTCTGTGGTTTGGGCATCAGGGTAATTGTAGCCTCATAAAAAAGAGTTTGGCAATGTTCCCTTTGTTTCTATGGTGTGGAATAATTTGAGGAGTATTGGTATTAGTTCCTCTTTGAAAGTTTTGTAGAATTCTGAGCTGAAACCACCTGGTCCTGGGCTTTTATTGGTTGGGAAACTTTTGATGACTGTTTCTATTTTTTCAGCAGTTATAGGTCTGTTTAATTTGCTTATCTAGTCTTGATTTAATTTTGGTAAGTGATATTTATCCAGAAAGTTCTACATTTCCTTTAAGTTTTCCAATTTTGTGGAGTACAGGTTTTCAAAATATGACCTGATGATCCTCCGTGTCTGTCATTATGTCCCCCTTTTCATTTATGATTTTGGTAATTTGGATATTCTGTCTCTGCCTTTTGGTTAGTTTCGATAAAGGTTTGTCTATTTTGTTGATTTTCTCAAAGGACCAACTCTTTGTCTCGTTGATTCTTTGTATTGTTTTCTTTGTTTCTATTTTGTTGATTTCAGCTTTCAATTTGATTATCTCCTGCCATCTAGTTTTCTTAGGTGAGTTTGCTTCTTTTTGTTCTGAAGTTTTCAAATGTTCTGTTAATTCACTAGTGTGGGATTTTTTCCAGCTTCTTTATGTAGGCATTTAGTGCTATGAACTTGCCTCTTAACACTGTTTTCATTGTGTCCCATAAATTTGGGTACGTTGTATGGTCATTTTCATTGAATTTTAGGAAGTCTTTAATTTCCCCCTTTATTTCTTCCTTGACCCATTGATGATTCAGGTGAGCATTGTTTAATTTCCATGTGTTTGTGGGTTTTCTGGAATTAGTATTGCTGTTGACTTCTAGTTCTAAACCATGGTGATCTGATAAGATACATTGTGTTATTCTATTTTTTTTTGTATTTCTTGGGGTTTCTTTTGTTTCTGAGTATGTGGTCCATTTTTGAGAAGGTTCCATGAGGTGCTGAGAAGAAGGTATATTCTTTTCTGTTTGGATGAAATATTCTATAGATGTCTGTTAAGTCCATTCTAGTCATAACATCTGTTAGTTCTCTTATTTCTGTGTTCATTTTTTGTCTGATTGACCTGTCCAGTGGTGAGAGGGGAGTGTTGAAAGCTGCCACTATTAGTGTGTCAGGTTTAACATATGATTTAAGCTTTAGAATCTGTTTCTGTAAATCCTGGTCTGGATCTCCTCCTGCAGAAGTCCCTGGCTTGGAGCTGGACCTGTTCTGGTGGAGATCGCTGACTCTGGATCTGGTCACTGACTCAGTCCTGATCCTCCAGTGTTCTGGGGACTGGGTTGGCTACTGGCTTCTGCTCTTGGTGGAGCTTGTTCTCTCTGTGTTCTAGGTAGCCACTTCAGTCCCACTCTGGTTCCAGTGGAGATCGCAGACTGTGAGTCAGGTCAGTTGGCTCAATCCTGGTCTGCCAGTGTCCCAGCACTGGGTTGGTTCCCAGGACTGGATTTGCTCCCGGCTTCTGTTCCCAGTGGAGCTTCTTTCCCCAGGCCCTCTCTGTCCTAGGTGTCTTATTCAGTTCTACTCCTGTGGAATTTGTTGCCCAAGGTGGAGTTCCTTCCCTCAGGGCAACTTTGGCCTAGGTTACTGGCTTTGACCTGTATCTGTAAATCCTGGTCTGGATTCCCTTTTGCAGAAATCCCTGGGTTGGAGTTGGACCTGGAAATGTTTCTGGTTCTGGTCTACTGCCTCGGAGAGCCCAGGCTCAGGTGTGCCCAAACCCGCAGAGGACCTGCTTACTTCCTCAGAGGTTCCAGACTTGCGCTCGGACCCACAGGGTCCTGCCTATTCCCTTTGATGTCCCAGACCAATGCCTGAACCCACAGAGGACCTGGCTCAGGCCTACTCTCTCTGAGGTTCCAGACTCATGCCTGGCTCTGCTGAGATCTCTGGTTCCTGCCTATTCCCTCAGAGGACCCAGGTTCATTCATGCCCAGGCTGACAGAGGTCCTGGCTCAGGCCTAGTTCCTGGGTGGTCCTAGACTCTCTGTATATAGTTTTGTATTAGGCTAAGATTTCTCTTATTTAGACAGAAGGGGAAAGTGCTGTGGAAACTTCTTAAATCAATAGCCTTTAAGATACCAGCCCACTTTGGCATGGTCTCTTATACCATAAATGCAGCTATAAAGCTTGCATGCTCTCTCTCTTTCTGCTTCTGGATTTGGTTCCTGTTCTCTGTTCATATGGAGGATGGTGATATGTGAGTCTAACCCTTAATAGAGAACCCTTTGTTATACTCAATTCTGAGCTAGTGTGGGATTATTTTATAACATCCATCTTCAAGGAGGGTCTATATATAGCAATAAGTATATAATAAATAAATTTGTAATATATACCAATAATAGCACAGAGAATGACACAACCATATAGATATAAACCAAACAATGTAGAGGAAATAGATTAATTACTAGAAACCTAGAAACCATTAAAATAAATTCAAGAAGTAATTGAAAATCTGAATTGGCTCATAACCAGTAATCATATCTCTTCTCTCAGTAAAGAAAGGTTCTTGAGAAATTCTATCAAATATTTAAAGATTAATTAATATTGATCTCAATTTTCTTCAATGTCTTCTTGGCAGGATTTAGAGTTGCCATGGAAACATACCTCTGGGTGCCTATAAGGATGTTTCCAAAAAGGTTTGACTGAGGTGGGAAGATGCAAAATGAATGTGAACAGTACCATTTCAGTAATTGAGAGTCCAGGTTGAATAAAAAGAAGAAAGTGAGCTGGGTATAAACATCCATCTCTCTTTCTGCTTGCTTGCTATGGACAGTCATGCTCCTGTACTATGCCTGCCTCACCATGATGGATTTGTCTCCCCTCAACTTATAAGTCAAATTAAATCCTTACTTTAGGAACTTGTGTTATCAGCTAGTTTGTCATAACAACAAAAATAATGTATTTAAAATAAGTACTTTTCTCTCTTCCTGCGCTGAGATCGGAGGCGGCTCACACTGGTAGGGCTGTGCCCGCCTGGTGGTAAGATCCCCCCGGGCCTCTATGTTCTACATACACTGCACCCCTACCCCACCCCCCCACTGCACACCCGCAAGATCGCCCTTTCCTTGGTGGGGCTTTGGCACCCCAGCACTCTCTCTTCCTGCGCTGAGATCGGAGGCAGCTCACACTGGTAAGGTTGTGCAAGCCTGGGGGTAAGGTCCCTGCCGGCCTCTTTGATCAACACTACCCTGCACTCCGCCCCTGCAAGATTGCCCTTTCCTCTGTGGGGCATTGGAACCCCAGGAATCTCTCTCTCTGTGCCTAGATAGGAGGTACAGAAGGATCAGAAGTCCAGACAGGACTTCCTCTTCCTGCACTGAGATCAGCTATCCAGAGGGGTGAGTGTGTACAAGCCGTCCTGGGAGGTCCCAAACCCACTGAGACTCCCCTGACTGAAATCAGAGGAAGAGATGGGTAGGCGTCAATCTAAGAATCCCTCCAACAATCTGAAAAGCAACAAGATAACACAAGAAACCAATGAGTACTCAACAGGAAAACCTGAGGAACCTCACCCAGAAGAAGTAGAAGAAATCGACTTTAAATGTAACTTCATGAAAGTGATAGAGACCTTTAAAGAAGAGGTGAAAAACTCCTTTGAAGAAAGGAATGAGAAAACTAACAAAAAGTTAGAAGAAATGAATAAATTCCTCAAAGATACCCTAGAAAACCAAGAAAAAGCAATCAAACAGGTAATGGAAACAGTTCAAGACATAAAAACTGAAATGGAGGCAATGAAGAAAACACAAACGGAGGGAAGGCTGGAGATGGAAAATCTGGGTAAACGATCAGGAACGGCAGAGACAAGTATAACGAACAGAATACAAGAGATAGAAGAAAGAATCTCAGACGCTGAAGATACGATAGAGAAAATAAACTCATTGATCAAAGAAAACAACAAGTCCACCAAATTCTTAACACAAAACACCCAGGAAATATGGGACACCATAAAAAGACTAGATCTAAGAATAATAGGGGTAGAAGAAGGAGAAGAAGCACAGCTCAAAGGCCCAGAAAATATATTCAACAAAATTATAGAAGAAAACTTTCCAACCTAAAGATGGATATGCCTATGAAGGTACAAGAAGCATACAGGACACCAAAGAGACTGGATAAAAAAAAAATCCCCTCACCATATAATAATCAAAACACAAAACATACAGAATAAAGAAAGAATACTAAGAGCTGCAAAGGAAAAAGGCCAAGTAACGTATAAAGGTAAACCTATCAGAATTACACCTGACTTCTCTATGGAAACCATGAAAGCCAGAAGGTCTTGCATAGATGTGCTGCAGACACTAAGGGACCATGGAAGCAAGCCCAGACTACTATACCCAGCAAAGCTTTCATTCACCATCAAAGGAGAAAAAAGGTATTTCAGGATAAAAACAAATTAAAGCAATACATAGCCACAAACCCAGCCTTACAGAAAGTACTAGAAGGTAAACCACATCTAAAGGAAGCAAGCAAGACCCATAATAACACAGACATCTAACAGCCCTCCACTAGCACAACTCAAAGAAGGGAAACACACAAACTACAACCCTAAAAAAATAACCGCAGTTAATAACCTCTGGTCATTAATATCACTTAATATCAGTGGACTCAATTCACCTATAAAAAGGCAAAGGAAGACAATGGATATGAAAACAGGATCCAACATTCTGTTGTTTACAAGAAACACACCTCAACCACAAAGACAGACATTATCTCAGAATAAAGGGTTGGGAAAAGGTTTTTCAATCAAATGGCCCTAAGAAACAAGTGGATGTGGCTATACTAATATCGAACAAAATCGACTTCAAACTAAAATCAATCAGAAGAGATGGAAATGGACATTTTATACTCTTAAACGGAATATTCCATCAGGATGAAGTCTCAATCCTGAATATATATGCCCCTAATATAAAAGCATTCACTTATGTAAAGGAAACATTACTAGAACTCAAAGCACACATCAAACCCCACACTCTAATTGTAGGAGATTTTAACACTCCTCTCTCACCAATGGACAGGTCAACCAGACAGAAACTTAACAGAGAAATAAGAGACCTAACAGATGTAATGAATCAAATGGACTTAATAGACATCTATAGAACATTCCACCCAAACAGGAAAGAATATACCTTCTTCTCAGCATCTCATGGAACCTTCTGGAAAATTGATCACATACTCGGTAACAAAGCAAACATCCACAGATACAAACAAATTGGAGTAACCACCTGTGTCTTATCGGATCATCATGGAGCCACACCCACTTGTTTCTTAGGGCTGTTTGATTGAAAAACCATTTCCCAACCCTTTACTCTGCGATAATGTATGTCTTTGTGGATGAGGTACGTTTCTTTTAAACAACAGAATGTTGGATCCTGTTTTTGTATCCATTCTCTTAACGTGTGCCTTTTTATAGGTGAATTGAGTCCATTGATATTAAGTGATATTAATGACCAGAGGTTATTAGCTGCGGTTATTTTTTTTATGGTTGTAGAGTTTGTGTCTTTCCATTCTTTGAGTTGTGCCAGTGGAGGATTGTTAGATGTCTGTGTTATTATGGGTCTTGCTTGCTTCCTTTATTTATGGTTTTCCTTCTAGTACTTTCTGTAAGGCTGGGTTTGTGGCTATGTATTGCTTTAATTTGTTTTTATCCTGAAATACCTTTTTTCTCCATCGATGGTGAATGAAAGCTTTGCTGGGTATAGTAGTCTGGGCTTGCATCCATGGTCTCTTAGTGTCTGCAGCACATCTATCCAAGACCTTCTTGCTTTCATGGTTTCCATAGAGAAGTCAGGTGTAATTCTGATAGGTTTACCTTTATACGTTACTTGGCCTTTTTCCTTTGCAGCTCTTAGTATTCTTTCTTTATTCTGTATGTTTTGATTATTATATGGCGAGGGGATTTTTTTTTGATCCAGTCTCTTTGGTGTCCTGTATGCTTCTTGTACCTTCATCGGCATATCCATCTTTAGGTTGGGAAAGTTTTCTTCTATAATTTTGTTGAATATATTTTCTGGGCCTTTGAGCTGTGTTTCTTCTCCTTCTTCTACCCCTATTATTCTTAGGTTTAGCCTTTTTATGGTGTCCCAGATTTCCTGGGTGTTTTGTGTTAAGAATTTGGTGGACTTGTTGTTTTCTTTGATCAATGAGTTTATTTTCTCTATCGTATCTTCAGCGTCTGAGATTCTTTCTTCTATCTCTTGTATTCTGTTCGTTATACTTGTCTCTGCCGTTCCTGATCGTTTACCCAGATTTTCCATCTCCAGCCTTCCCTCATTTTGTGTTTTCTTCATTGTGTCCATTTCAGTTTTTATGTCTTGAACTGTTTCCATTACCTGTTTGATTGCTTTTTCTTGGTTTTCTAGGGTATCTTTGAGGAATTTATTCATTTCTTCTAACTTTTTGTTAGTTTTCTCATTCCTTTCTTCAAAGGAGTTTTTCACCTCTTCTTTAAAGGTCTCTATCACTTTCATAATGTTACGTTTAAAGTCTATTTCTTCTACTTCTTCTGGGTTAGGTTGCTCATGTTTTCCTGTTTCATACTCGCTAGTTTCTGGTGTTATCATGTTGCTGTTTAGGTTGTTGGAGGAATTCTTGGATTGGCACCTGCGGATCTCTTCCTTTGATTGCAGTCAGGGGAGTTTCAGCGGGTGGGGACCTCCCAGGACGGCTTGTACACACTCACCCCTCTGGATAGCTGATCTCAGTGCAGGAAGAGGAAGTCCCATCTGGACCTCCGATGCCTCTGGACCTCCAATCTCAGTACAGGAAGAGAGATTCCTGGTGGTCCAAGGACCCACAGAGGAAAGGGCAAACTTGCAGGGGTGCAGGGTCATGTGGAACAAAGAGGCCCGATGTAGCAAGCTCCCTCGGGGACCTTGCCGCCAGGCCTGCACAACCTTACCAGTCTGCACCTCTGATCTCAGCACAGGAAGATAGAGTCCTGGTGTTTCAATGACCCACAGAGGAAAGGACAAACTTGTGTGTGGGGGGATTGCAGGGTTGGGTGGAACAAAGAGGCCTGCTGCAGCAGGCTCATTCGGGGACCTTACCGCCAGGCATGCACAATCTTACCAGTCTGCACCTCCCATCTCAGCACAGGAAGAGAGAGTCCTAGTGTTCCAAGGACCCACAGAGGAAAGTGCAAACTTGCAGGGGGGGATAAAGAAATATTAAAAAAATACTAAGGTTGCAGTAACCACTGTCGATTACTCATCAAATTAAATATATTACCATATTGTCTAGCAATTCCAATCCTAACTATATACACAAAAGCATTAAAATCAAGTATTCAAGTAAATCTATGAACACTATTATTTATAGCAACCAAGCTAATTATAGCCAAAAGGTGGAAAAAAAGTAATGTTTGTAATATGCCCATACAGTGAAATATAATGCATCTATAAAGAGAACAAAGTACTAATGCATACCACAACATTAATGGAAACATTTTCAAGATGAAGGATGTCACATATTGTTCAATTCCATTTATATAATCCCCTTGTTACCAGTGACCCATAGAAATACAGAAAAGATTTGTGGTGGCCAGGCACTGGAGGAGGGTGAATCAATAGTCATGGAATTTACTTTTAGGATGATGGAAAGCATGAGAGTTAGATGAAAATGTAGATTAAACCTCAATGTGCTATATGGTACATTAAAATGGTAATAATTGCATATTTTATATTTTATCACAATATAAAAACATTGACAACAATAACCTAATTTTACAATGGATAACTGTATACATCTGTTAATGCAGAAAACACTAAACAATAAGATAAGCAAGGAATAGGAATTAGTGTTGATTAAAATACAGTGTAGTGATAATGGACTATTACATATGTCAGTGGCAACCACAAAGATTACTTAGTGGAAAAAGTGCTTGTCACACTAACATGAGAACCTCAACTTGAATGCTCAGAGCCCACATAAAAACTGATGAGACAATGTTTATCTGAAACATTATCTGTGGTTCTATAGGAGATACCCCAGAAGCATGCAGGCCAGATACCTAGTGAACACAGTGAAGGACAGCAAGAGATCTTATCTCTAACAAGGTAGAAGGCAAGAATTGGTATCCACCTGAGCTGTGTGCATATACCTACTCTTATACACATAAATATAAACATACACATGCATGCATATACATAGAATTCACATACGTTAAAAACATGTAATAGAAGATTTTTTTTCTGTGACAGGATCTCTGTATTATACAGTCCTAGCTGTCCTGCAACTCTATGTAGACTAGGTTGGACTTGAACTCACAAGGATCTGCTTGTGTTTCCCTTCTGATCACTAAGATAAAACCCTGTGCCACCATCCCCAGCCTTTATCACTATCTATCTATCTATCTATCTATCTATCTATCTATCTATCTATCTATCTATCTATCTAAATTATATATATGTCAATATCATGAGTAAGAGTCCTTACCCTTTGCCTGAAGAAAATAGCTTTCATGCCAGTAATGAAGAATCACTTATATATAAATTTGGAAACATTGGAAAATATATAGACTGAGACAAACTTACATAATTGTATCTCTTGGTACTTATTTTTGTATTCACGTTATTGGTACATAGTATATGTTGCCTTCATAAATTATAATATTTAACATGAAATTAATTGTCTTAACTGTTAACTGTATCAAATGGTCTGGCAACACATGCTTTGTGGGAAATGCCTGCTTCTTCAATTTGTATCCTGGTATATGGAATAACAAGCCAACTGCAAATTTTTCCATCTCATGGATTTTCCTAGGGAAAATGACAGCATTGTGGATTTGCTTAAAGCAAGTAAAGTGGTTTGAAGATGAAAATTGTTACCTAAGTGCTGAATATTGTTATTGATCACTACAATTCACTTGCCATGGCACAAGTGATTCTTCATTACTGGCATGAAAGCTATTTTCTTCAGGCAAAGGGTAAGGACTCTTACTCATGATATTGACAATTTAAAAAGTGGATTATTAGGAGACATGGTGTGCTGGAAATACTTATCTTCCCTTTCATTGAAGCTCTGTTGCTGGAACATCTATTTTGTAGTTAGGTCTATATTTATATGTGTCAAAATGCTAATACTTTTACAGTATAGACTTTACATGGAACTGCTTTATGGATGCATTTTCAAGAAACAATGATTTTTTTTTACAAGAATGCTTGAGGTGCCAATAGTGTTGGGTGAAGTGATGGTTTACTTGGTCCTAGACATGTGATTATTGCATCTGGAAATGGCACTAATGTCAACACAGACATTTTAGGGATGATAGGGGAGCAGGGAATGTGTGAACTCTACAGAAGCTAGTGTGAATGACCTGAAGTATTTTTTCTGACTGTTGCCTTGATTAACTTTCTTCCTCTGAGTGTTTTCAAAAAATACCATATTGATCTTTGGAGTGATGGGAAATTTTCATCTTCTCACACCCTCTAGGAACAGGGTTAGTCTAGAAAAGTGAAGAGCTCAAATGAGAAGCACAATCATCACACTAAGTAGTTTCTGTTAATGGTAATATAATTGGGTAAATAAAATCCATCAAATAAAGAATTCTATTGCAAACTTTCAGGGTGATGTGGCAGAATGAAAGTAGAGTAAAAGAGTCAAATCTCAGCCAGGTGGTGGTGGTATATTCCTTGAATCCCCACACTTAGGGAGGCAGAGGCAGGTGGATCATTGTGAGTTTGAGGCCAGCCTGGTCTACAGAGTGAGTTCCAGGACAGTCAGAGATACACAGAGAAACCCTGTATCAGAAAACAAAAAAACAAACAAACAAACAAACAAACAAAAAAAAGCGGTCTGGTGTGGAAGGTCCTTTTGTCTTTGTGTTGCTTTTATTGGTTAATGAATAAAGAAACTGCCTTGGCCTGTTGATAGGGCAGAACTTAGGTAGTCATGGAATACTGGACTGAATGCTGGGAGAAGGAAGGTGGAGAGAGAGAGAGAGAGACGCCATGGAGCCGCTGCCAGGGAGAGATACTGGGAACTTTAGCCAGTAAGCCACAGCCAGGTGGTGATACACAGATTAACAGAAAAGGGTTAAATTAAGATGTAAGTGTTAACCAATAAGAAGCTAGAGATTATGGGCCAAGCAGTGATTTAATTGATACAGTTTCTGTGTTATTGTTCTGGGTCTAAACTAGCTGAACAGCTGGGAAGAACAAGTGCCCCTCCTTACCACAAAGGTGAAATCTCTATTCTTTCTAAAAAGTTTAATCTGTTTTATACAATTTCACACATGTATGCAAGGCACGCTGTCTACTCTCACTTCTGATCTGCCTACCCTGGCCTCCCGTTCTTCCACAGAAATTATTCTCCCATGTCGATATCTGTCAATTTTGTTTTGTGACCTACTGAGATTAACCACGACTCACAATTTCATATCCTTGGATTTGGAACTATTGGATGGACCTACCTAAACGCCATTAAGTTATTAACTCTCAAGCAAGTTGGTAAAAATATCTATGAAGCAGAATGTGCAGTGTGAAGTCATTTCTGAATTGTTTCTAGGTGACTCAGGAAACATCTACAAAGGCAGTTTGTAACAATGATAATTATTGTAGACTATATTGAATCACAAAGGCTGGGCACCCTTGTCTCCAGGCACCAAATGACCCTTAAATGAAAGTTTGAGCTTCAGGAAAATTTTTAAACACGGGAAAAGATATTGGATGGTAAGTCCTGGGAGTGAGCCTGTGGAAATGAAAAGTTTACCTTGTTGAAATCTTCTGTATCAATAACTCAAGACTGGTATAATCCCAGTCCTGAGAAGTTGAGTCAGGATGATTCATATATATTCATAAATGTGTTTTTCCATTGTAACATAGTGGGTCTACCAAGTTCAACACTCTTAAAGAAAACTGACCTATCCCCTTCTAACATCTGAGCTAGGGCTGGGATTTCATGCCTACCTCCTCTGGGATTTGATCTAGTTTGAGCTCATATGGGCTTCTACATGCTATCATAACTGCTATATATTCATCTGTGCAGGTTCTTGTAGTGCCTTGAAGATACCATTTTCTTGTGTTCATTTACCATCTCCAGCTCTTATAGTCAATCTTTTCCACAGTGATGCCTATTCCTAGCAAGGAGAGGGGATGTGATGTAGCTGTCCCATTTAGGTCTCATCAATCTGCAGCCTCTTTTTCTCTGCACTTTGGCCAGTTGTGCATCTCTGTGTTAATGACTATTTACTAAACAGAAGCTTCTCTGATGAGGAGTGAGAGGTGTGATAGTATACGGGTACAACACTAAGTCATTTTGAGTTGGTTGACTATTATGTCTCTTTAGCATGCTAATAGTTTCTTCCATAGATCCTTTGATCTGTCTAGCCATAGGTTTTTGACATAATGTTAGAGCCAGGTGTGAGTTTCTCTTGTGGAACTGGGATTGAATATAATCAGAACGTGGTTGATTACTCCCATGATATTTGAGCCACTATTGTACTAACAGACATGTCTTGGTAGGCCAGTTATTATTGCTCAAAAAGTTCACAGTTGGATGAATTTGATGATTACTTTTCTCCTCTGTTAGTGTACACAGCACCTTCCAAAATTATGGAAGCTAACCAATAGAGATGAATCTTCTAGGTCAGTACCAGTTTAATATGTCCATGTTCTGTGATAAAACTGTGTGGTGTCTTTAGCAGTAGAATCTCACCATTAAGCTTCAGAGGAGAATCAAGAGCATTGACAATATAGCCTGCAATGTTTGGGGACTGTGAGACCACATTGTCCAGGAACTCGGTTCCTAGGTTGGTAACCAAGGTTGTTGAGAAGAAAACATCAGCTGACTAAATAAGATTCAAGAGCACAGTTTCATTCATGAGTATCAATACAGTCATGAGTGACCCTATACTGATCATCAGGGTGCAATCATTTTGTTGTTTCTGCTCCTAGTCATCAGGGGGGAGTAAGAATAAATGGCATTTAACTTTACTTACCAAAATCTTGAATTTCATCCCTACCAGTTTCAATTTATAAGTTTATATAGATCCAGACTAAATCAATGTCCAGGGACATATTTTGATATATGGAACTTCTGTAGCCCTTTAAGTAAATTTAGAATTTATAAAAAAAAGACACTGTATGTGGGTGTGGGAAGTAGCATAATATTCATTGTGAACAATGCAAAGATGAATAAAAGTAATGACTTCCAATAGCCTATGTAAGTGAATATGTAAGAGATATACAGGATAGTCTGGCTGTACTCCAAAAAGATTTTTTTTTATAAAAAAGCAATTAGACAAATTTAAGTATCTACAACATTCTGTTCACTATGTGGAATATTTATTACAAACCCTATCAGATCCCTTCTTTTATTCCTGCTCTTATCTGGGATGGTTTTTCCTACTAGGTTTAATTGCTATCAACTTCTGTGAAGATAATTGGTCACTTGGCTTTCAGACACTACTTGATGGAGCTTGTATTTTCATCTATTTTGACTTATTCCTTCATATTGCTGTATCACTAGGCAATTGACTAAGGAAAATATGCATATGATTTCTCAAATTCCTTGGTTTTCTAAAGTATTATCATTCTCTATATACTATATATTCATATTCAGCCAAATGTTTGATTTTAAAGTGACTTGGGAATTTTTTCTATTGCTGTGATAAACTATCTTGACAAAAGTCACTTAAAGAAGAAAGAGTTTACTTTGGATCACAGTCCAACATACAAATCCATCATGTCAGAAAGGTCAAGGTGGCATCACATCCACAGAATCATCTGGTGACATCACATCCACAGAATCATCTGGTGATATCACATCCACATAATCAGCTGGTGGCACCACATCCACAGAATCATCTGGTGACATCACATCCACAGAGACAACTAGTGACATTACATCTACAGAGTCAGAAGGTGACATCCCATCTACACAGCCAGTTGGTGACATCCCATCCATGGAGACAACTGGTAACACCCCATCCACAGAGACAAGTGGTGACATCACATCCACAGAGGCAGCTGGTGATGTCACATCCACATTCAGGAACATATAGCAATGAATAATTTCTGCTGATCAGTTCTCTTTCTCCATTTTCATAATCCAGGATCTCCTACACAAGGAATGGTACCATTCCCAATAAGTACACTCTACTTATATCACTCAGAGAAATTAAGATAACCCCACAGCATGCCCAGAGGTCTAATTCCCTGGAGATTATAAATTCTGGCAACTTGACAATTAACACCAACCATTGCAGAGGTTGAATATAATTTTTTCCTTGGAATTCTGAGACCACTGTTCCATTTTCCTTTGATTCTTACATTATTAAAAGGAAATTTGCTGTTAGCCCAAAGTCATATTTCGTATTTATTTTTCCTCTTTGACCATTTTAGAAAGCTCTTTTTATGACTAAAGTCATAAACATGTGTCTCTGGCTTGATCATTTTATTCAGACTTCCCTTCACTCAAGAGGACATTTAAGTTGAAAGCCAGGATTCCTGTCATTATCATAAAATATATTTTAATTACTTGACAATTTCACCCTTTATTTTTTGGTACTTAAATTAGCAGAAAAATGAAACTTATTTGATTGTAGCTTTGTGGTCCTTGTGAATTATCTAAAAGTTCCAGTCTCTGTATGTGTACAAGATAATCTCTACAATATGAACTTGCACATGTCTAAGCTGCTAATGTAGCATATTTCTAATGCCTAAGGTTTCTCTAACTTCATGTTTGGTAGCGGCCTCCCACTCTCATAAAGATGGATAATTTTAAAGTACTCTGTGAAGACACTAAATATCCAGGGAATGCTGAGCTCCACTGTTGCTGTAATTTTCTTTGTGTTCTTTTATTAATTATGTTTGTTGGCCATTTCACACATGTATGTAATTCATACAGACTACTCTCATTTCTCATCCTTGCTGATATCTCTACTACCCTTGTCTACCATTCTCTACAAATACTTCTCATGGTCATGTCTATTCCTTTTGCTTTGCCTCTTACTGGGTTTAGCCAACACTGTCTATACAACTGTGAAAAGGGGAGTCATTGTCTTCAGTTATGTACTTTCCATTGTAATGCTCTTTCAAGGAAGAAGGGGGAGGGAGGAGGGGTGGGGGGTAGTGGGAGGGGACCGGGAGAAGGGGAAGAAAGGAAAAAAATTTTTTTTTATCTTTAATTATGTTCTTGAATGGAAAAAATAAAACAAAACAATGTATGGAAAAAAAATAAACATGGACTAATTCAGTAAAAAAAAAAAATTCCTTCATTTATTTTAAATCAGAGTATGTTTCATTGAAGAACCTCCTCATTTAATTTCAAATACCTAAGACAACTTTCTCATAAAACAACCTCAAAATCAGATGATATCAGTTACTTTACTCAAAATGGCAGGTAGACATGCCAAAGTGGATGAGACTAAGTCCATGAGGCTTCAACCCTACACCAAGAACTGTAGACAACTGAGAAAAGCTGAGAGTGGTAGGGGTGGTCTTCTCCAAGGAGGAGCACATTGGTTGTCCAGTGCCAAATGATCAGCCCCGAGAACATACATACAAGTAACATTATATGAAGTGAGCAGGTTATAATTAGGAAAATTTATGTATATACACATAAGCATGCAACAACCATTGGTGTAAAAGAGGTCTTAAATTTGGAGGAGAGTGTGGAGAGGTATATAGAAGGGTTTGGAAGGAGGAAAGGGAAGGAAGTCCGGCTGTCATTATATGATTACAATCTCAAAAAGTTAAAAACAGAGTGGAGAGAGAAAGATAGAGAAAGCGAGAGAGAGAGTCCACATATACTTTCACTTCTATCGCTTGTGTACTCTCTTTATGTTCTTGATCTTGTTTCTTCCAGGTTCTTCTCCATTGAGTGGCGAACCATTGTGCCTTGCTCATCACTGTATTGAGAAATCAATGGAGAACTGGACTTAAATGGGCAGACTGTCTCATCTGCCTCATGTGAGGCATAGTTGTAGGCACTGTTCTGTTGCTGTGAAGAGACACCATGACTGCAGCAGCTCTTAGAAAGTAAAGCATTTAATTGGGGCTTACTTATAGGTTTATTCCATTATCAGCATGACAGGTAGCAAGGTGACATGCAGGCAGACATACTGCTGGAGAGATAGCTGAGTGTTCTACATCTGGATCTACAAAGCAGGAAAGAAAGAGAGAAACACTGGACCTGGCTTGAGCACTCGAAACCTCAAAGCCAACCCTCAATGACACACTTCCTCCAACCAGGCCATACCTACTTAAACAAGACCACACTTTCTAATAGTGCCACTCTTTGTTGACCAAGCATTCACATCTAAGAGCCTATGGGGGTCACTCCTTTTCAAACCACCAGAGTCATGGACATTGCCATCACTGTAGCAGAAAGAATAAATATGCATGTTAGAATGTAACATCTTCCATTATGATGAAATGTGTATGCTTGCCACTACAAATCTCATGTTACAACTCTATGAGGCTCTTTAGAAAAATAAAGGTGTTTGTGTGGGGAGGAGGCAGAAACCGAAATGTAAAAATGTAAGAGAAGCAGTTAAAAGAATGTGGTCTGCTGATAACCTATGTGTAGTATGAAGTTTGGAGGCTAATTATGCACAGAACAACAGATCACTGCTGGGTTAGTGCCCTGTCTTCATCCAGGCTTTCCATGACCATTTCTGTTATAATTCTGATAATTTCTGTTTGAAGTCCAAGATGCTCAAGGGTTTCTCTTAGCAGGAACCATCAAATGACATCACTCTTCTGTCTGCTCTCCAGTAGCTTCCAGCTAGCTCTTGACATTCCCATATACAAATAGCCACCCCAAGATATTCATCATTTCTTTCAAACCACAGCTTTTCCATTTCTACATTAAATTTTTGAAAATGCCATAAAAATAGGCTGCAATACCCCTTCCCACTGTGAGTACTCATATGGGAACCCTAATTAGCATTTATCATTGATAGTAATACTCATAGAATCTCATGATCCAAAATTGTTCTTTTCCTATCCTTGCAATGTATGAGAAATACTTGCAATGATTAGCCTGTAATATGTGTAGAATAATGGCATAAGTTTTCTGTAAGTTACAGATTCTCAGGCCAGTTAAGATTATTCTGAAGTTAGGAACTGTCATGCTCACACTGACTGACTCTTGATGTCTTCTTGAGTAAGCATCTTGCAGAAAGCAGATTACTTACTTGTTAACTCTGACTTATTTCTCTTGTGTGGTTCCAAATAGATCACAACAGTATCTCAGACACTGAAAATAAAATCTCCTGGATGTTTAAAGTCACTTATCTTTAACTTATATTATAGAATCTTGACTCTACTTTTTCATTAGGAAAATCACAATATAATTAATATGAAATGGACAGTTTTATGTAATTAGGTCCTAACTCTCATTAAGTTAGATTTCAATGGGAAAAAAGGTGATTTTTAAAACTGTATGTCGCATGACTAAACTTATGATCTGGCATAAATGTTTCACTTTTCTTTTTCTACTTATCAACATTTGTTGACAGAGGGTTTTTGTCCTGCCTGGTCCCACAGCCGTTCAGTCCCAAAGAAACGCACAGAGTTCTGCATTAATTATAAACTGGTTGGCCTATTAGCTCAGAGTTCTTACATCTTAACCCACAATTCTTGTCTGTGTTAGCCATGTGGCTTGGTACCTTTCATCAGCAAGACATTCTCATCTTTCTTCTTCTATGTCTGGTTACGACTGCAGACTGACCAGAATTCTCCTGTTCTGGTTGTCCTGCCTCTACTTCCTGCCTGGTCGGTCTGCCTATACTTTCTGCCTGGCTACTGGCCAATCAGTGTTTTAGTAAAATAATGCAAATGAAAGGATAAAAGACCATTGTCCCACAGCAAACATTCAACATGCACAAACCTCATTGCTTTCTTTTTAAAACCTTTACATGCAGATTTGATCCACTTACCTCGATTTTAACACAGAAAAGAAAGGATCAAGAAATGAGAGTGTTATCATGGTAGAATAGTTTTGTAATCCAGGCCTCTTTTGTTCAAAGGCAATAGAATTTTATCTTTCCTTTCGATGTTATTAAAGCTATAAAGTTTGGGGCTGGAGGAATGGCTCAACAGTTAAGAACACTGGCCACAGGCCACTTTTCCAGAGGACCAGGATTTGATTCTCAGAATCCACATGACAGTTTACAACCATAGATAACTCCAGTTCCAGGGGATCTAATGCCCTCTTCTAGCCTCCATGGGCACTGCATGAACATAGTGCACAGACAAGCACACAGGTAAAACACAGACACACAAGTTTAATGCTAAGAAGTTGTGTTTGATTTCATAAACTTATTATATTCTCAATTTTATGATATCGATGTGCTCATTGGAAGTACTTGTGAGGACCCACCCTGAGAACCCAGCTTGCCTGCTTGCCTTTATGGCTTATTTGTAAGTTCATTTTTCCCAGTGGTTCTCAACCTTCCTAATGCTGTGACAATTTAATGCGGTTTCTCATGTTGTGGTGATCCCCAACCATATAATTATTTCATTGCTACTTCCTAACTGCAACTGTTATGAATTGTAATGTGAATATCTGATATGCAAGAAATCTGATATGTGACTGCTGTAGGGGTCATGACCCACAGGTTGAGACCCACTGATTTAGTTGGTTTTCCTCTCTTCTACTAGCAATGCTGCTGCTGTGATTTTCTGCTGATGTGGAACCCAACTTATTCAGCCTTACAGCATGGACTGAAGATCAGTGGCTGTCCAGAAACTCTCTAGGCTTCTGTACTAGACTGAGACTACTGAGCTTTCCAGCTTCATGGACTCAGTAGATGCCAGGTTTTAAGTTTCTCCAATGGTTCTCAGCCATTGTTTGAGTATCCAGACTGTATCATATAAGCCAACTTAATAAATGTATTTACTGCATGTACAGTCTTTCTAATAATCATAATTTTAATACATATCCATTCTATTGGTTCTGTTTTCTAGAAAATTCAAATAGAGGACAAATATTCAAAGCATAACACCTAATATTAGGGAATTTATAGAAGAGATCAATAATTATTCATTGTTGACACATGATCAATTAATAAGATTAAGTTACTCCAAATTACCTTTTTATTAGTGTCATTTGACAGAAATATTTTCAAGATCTATTTCAAATTACTAAGCTAGCAGAACAATATAAACACATTTTTAATTCCAATGTAACAAAGAGGTGTTCTTTGACTGGTTAGTAAGTCTGAAGTTTATTTACTGAAACATCACATGATAAAATGATATCAAAGAGCAGAGTTGTTTATGTTCTTTTTTGTTGCTAGCTTGCTTCTGAAGGAGTAGCACTCGCTTACATTTTTAGTAGATTTTGTAGCAGCTATTATTGTAAATATTCTCCAACGTGGCTGCTTCTTCATGCAATTTACTTTCTCCTTTGGTTTTGTTGTTTGCTTTTTTTTAATGAAAGATTTAGTTGACAGGTTCACTTAATGCAATATCCTTAAAAAGAAATAACTATATAACTAAATAACTCAGAATTTTCATCAAATACCAAGAACAAGATCTGAAAGTATTAGTATTATTCCTCAAAATTTTCTGTAATCTTAAAAAAAAGAAAAAAAGCTTAAGCATGATGTCTTACTGATCATCACGTAAGAGTTAACAGTCATGACAAATATTTCAATTTTAATTGTGGACACAACTCCTATATTGAGGTTTACCTGCCCCTCCAAAAGAATATCTTTCAGCATGCATCCTATGTCCAACACAATATACTGTAAAATCAGCATTTACAATAATTCAGTTGCTTTAGCCTACATTCCCTTACTGCATCCTACAATAGCACTAGGGAAAAGTCTGGGAGTGTTATAACAGTTATAGATCACTCAATTTCACTGTTACATCATAGATGACTACTATATTCAAAATACTAGACCCGAAACCTCCAAGAAGCCTGATCTTCACATAGAGAGTAAGCATAAATTAAAAGGCAAAATTACTAAGTCTGAGCCACCAAAGCCAAGCTGGCTTGCTCAGTAATACTCTTGCTTCTGCTATGGAATCTAAGAAGAGTTCTCCATATCTGGGTTGCACATTATAGCTCTAACAGCACCTTAATTAGTTGCAGACACCTGCTTCCCCAGGTACTCTGTTATCAGTTCTAATCTCAGTATGTACTTTCCCAGGATGTAGTGGTTTAAAAAATGTTGTAAATTTCATTTTGGGTAGCTTGGTAGTTGTATGTGTACAATGTCCCATTGTTCTTTGGGAAGTAGAACCAATCTTAAATATCTGGGGTCAGACATTTCTAAAAAACAATAATTGAGGCATCTTCTAAATCTATTTGAGCCATATCCATGGCTATCATTACAGCTGTTATCATTTATAATAACCATCATAATCTCCATAGCTTCCACCATAAGCATCCTGTTTCATCCTTCCCAAACCAGACACTCTGCCAATGTTGTTACTCACCCTGCTAATCTTGTCTTTCACAGGAACCTGGTCACTGTATGCCATAGGGCTTCATGATGGGTAAAAAATTTGTTCTAACTTTAGCTAGACTTCCCTTCAGTATTTCAATGTACCTGAGTGCTCTATTTTCTGTGTGTTCCTTTAGAGCATTTTTATCTGTTTCCCGTAGGAGCAAACTTCACAAAGGACTTCCTTGTACTCTTCCCTAGAAATCTACCAACAATGTTACCTATTTGCCATGATTTCCAACAATAAGACCTCAACAACTTCTTCCTTGCTGTATCAACATGGAAAGCCTGTGAGCATAAAAAGTCACCATGTCAGGACTGCTTGGACATTCACTATACCGCAATACCCAATATATTTAAATGCTGTTTGTTTTAAATATTTCCTCACCCACATCTGTGTCCCATAGTTTCCTCTTTTTCAAAAACAATTTGAGTGAGCCAAGTTCAACAGAAGCTTTGCCACTGGGTCTTCCTTCTCTGATATAGATGAGATAAATTTCTACAGGCCCACTCTGAATTCACATTCAGAAAGAAAACATTGCACTTCATTGCCTGAATGTGCAGAGGGCAAGTCCTGGACACTCACCAGGGAGATCTCTCCCACATTAGCATTTGATATTATCACCTCCTTCTGGGTCCTGGAATCTAAAGATTTGACACAAAGCTCCAGCTTGTCTCATATTATACATAATTTATTTTATGATTTCTTACTTTGATTCACTTCAAATGTATTTTTGAAGTAATCATAAAATAGTTAATGGGAGATAGATGGTAGGTAGATAAGATATGATAGATGATGAAGGATGTATAGATAGGTAGGTGATAGACAGACAGAGAGAGAGAGAGAGAGAGAGAGAGAGAGAGAGAGAGAATAAATAACCTTCCTCAGTGAAGAATTTAAGTCTTCTAATAACGGTCACTAGCATGGAGATTTTCACCTAAAATTACAAAGTGGGATGCTACTCACTCATTTCTAGGAGGACAGGAAGTTGGGTTTTCATGTATCTGACAACTGTACTATAATTGCTTTATTATTCATGACAGCATTCAGACAGAATAGCTTTGAAGTATGTGTTGCTCATAGGTGCCATTCAAGTGTCTTCCCTGAGCCCAGTATTTACATTTGTCCCTTTGTGCCACACATGGGCAGAGGGAGCAATCAATGTCTGTATTGTTAGTGGACCGCTTTCATCCTTTTGCTTATCACTTCTGTGATCTTCAATATGTGGACCAAGAGCTGGTGACAAATCAGAAAATTTAGAGATGTTCATGAAATGAATGTGCTTGTATACACTCATCTTTTTCTGGGATGATCTATTTTCTCCACAGCTCATCAATAGCAACCAATGCAGATAAGTTTTGCTGAATTAATGCTATGTGTTTTTTAGTCTAAGAAAATAAAACTTCCTAAAGCCAAATGCCTGCTACACAAATCTAGTGAAATGTTTAAAATTCCATTTTGCCTCTGTGACTCCTGTTGTTCTCAGTACAACTAACCACTGATTCCTTTCATTAGAAATACCACTTGATCTATGTCAGCCTACAGGCAATTTGATTGTGAGTCAGACATTCCCTCTACAGCAGATAGCTAGTACACACTATTAGAATCTAAACATTATATACAATGTTCTGGTTGATAGCTATTGAACTTGAAATTCAGTTGCATAATCATTACATTATTGACTATGTATTACAGTAGATTTCCTGGCTGTTTAATAATGTTGCATAAATAAATATATCTCCTTGAAAATTACCATGACTTTAACTTTTACACTATTATTCCAAAAGAGTTTTATTTAATCGGAGAGATAATTTCTTCTTATAAGGGTTGAGCATTACTAAAATATATTTCAACATTCATCTACTTTATTTTTAGGACCCTAAAGTCAGAATAAGCAATAGGAAAGCTTTGCTTTGAATAGTGGCTAGTATTATAAAGTTGTTACTATTTTCAGCAAACAAGAAATATACATACACTATTTTTACATAGTGAGAAATTATTTGAAAGCATTGTCTCCATATAACACTATGTCAGTTAGCACAAGCTTGTGATGTTAGAATCCCCTCTCTATGCTATGAATACCATTGGTTAATAAAGAAACTGGCTTGGCCTGATAGGGTAAAGTAGAGCTAGGTGGGAAAAACTAAAGTGAATGCTGGGAGAAAGAAGGGCAGAGTCCAGAGAAGCCATGGAGCCACCACCAGAGACAAACATGCTGGAACTTTGCTGGTAGGCCACAAGCCTCATGATAAAATATAAAATACTGAAAATGGGTTCATTCTCGATGTAAGAGCTAGCTAGCAATACACTTAAGTGATTGGACAAGCAGTGATTTAAATAATATAGTTTCTGTGTGATTATTTTGGGAGTCTGGACAGTTGGGAAAACAAACAAGTGGCTTCCTACTACATACTTGTATTAATATTCAGAGAATATCACATGACCAATATGATAGTATTTGGATCATGACTTCCCAGAATTTTTTATGGGAATAACTCAAGCAAAATCTATTTCTTCATGTGGCTTCAACATATGTTTTATACTTGAAACCATAGTCTTCAGAATATTCACGGAAAATTAGGAAAGAAATTACCTAAACTAGTATAATAATAAAAATATTATTATTAAATAATAAATAATTTATTTAACTAATAAGGAATCAAAACAATTAATTAAATATTATTAAATATTAAAGTAATCTTTAAATATTAAAAAAATAAAATACTAACAGTCATTTCTATGAGCCTATGACATGACATTGAATATGCACTCTCACTAGCTGATCCAATTATTATGGTTATAAAATTTAGTAGCATAAGTAACTATTTGTTATACTCACAAATTATGCAATCAAAAATAGAATCATAACACAATACTGATACTTCACCTTTGTTCCTTGAAGCATAAGGTCTCAACATGGAGGATCAAAGCCTGGAAGATGGTATCTGAAGGCTTGTCTGGCAACTGACACAGGCTCATGGCTGAGTCCATGTCTGGTGTTGACAATTAACTCATACAATAAGTCCTGTCGTGTGTCATAGGCTTCATGATATTGTGGCTGGGGCTTACAGGCCACCTTCAAAAACCAGGAGAAGCCAATAAAAAATTGTGACTTGCTGTGCCTTAGAATTTCCTTCAGCACCAGGTCTGTACATTCTCCTTGCCCAAGCAGCCATGACTATCCAACTTAAGGATGGAAAATAGGTACTGCCCTTGATGCAGAACAACCAAGATATAGAAAAAAAGAGAGAATGAGAAAGTTTCATGACCATTATGGAGATTATTGATGTGGGAGTCCCCTCTGTGTGCTGTGATTACCATTAATGAATAATGAAACTGCCTTGGCCTGTTGATAGGTCAGAACTTAGGTAGGTGGAGAGGACTGTACTGAATGCTGGGATAAAGAAGGGCCAAGTCAGAAGACACCATGGAGCTGATACCACCAGAGACAGACATGCTGAAACTTTGCTGGTAGGCCACAACCTCATGGTGATGCACAGATTAATGGAAATGGGTTAAAGTAAGGTGTAAGAATAAGAACCAATAAGAAGTTAGAGCTAAGTGATTTAATTAATACAGTTTCTGTGTGATTATTTTGGTGCTAAGTGGCTGGGAATAATTTGACATTTCCATTCCATGCATGCATGAAGTCTCAAGACAGTGTGAGTATAAACATGACCATATTGGCATGGATTTCCCTAATCAGAATGTTCAATGTTCAAGCCTGGGCTGCCACTGCACTTTTGGTGAAATTTTCTGCATGTGGTAATTTCTGGATTTTTAAAAAATACATCTTCTAGTTAATTTTTCTTTTCATATAAACACTACCAAACTGCTACAAGATAATGGCGAGAGAGCTTATTATTCACTCTAACACACTATTGCAGAATTGAAGTTCAGAGCTCCAATGTTAAATTTTACTGAGAAGAAGATTAACAATGGCTTGCCCATGATCAATATTTTATAGTGATAAAAACTATGTAATACAAGTATAGGGTGTTGCAGGACATTTGATAGCACTGTGAACTCAGAGATTGTATATATTTCAGTCCTAGCATAAAGCTCTAATCCAAGACCTTTATGGTTAAATATCATATATAGGATTAAATAAAATCAACCATAGGTCAAGAGGCAGAGCAAGCAACCAGTTGATGGGAAGTGGATATAATTCTATTAAGAAAAATACCATAGAGACTAAAAGAGAGTCAGGTGGACAGAGAGACACACAGGAAGTAGAAGGGAGGGACATTCAGTTTGAGGAGGTTGGTTGGAGATTGCATAGGAGGAGGGAGGGAGTTTTGCTTGGACCTCAGCAGAGGAGGAAGGTCAGCTGGGTGCTTTCTCTGCCTTTCTGAGCTAGCGGGATTTCAACTCGGGATCTGATTCCTGAGTCTTTATTGGAAAAATTGAATGATTGAGATTTTGTTAAAAACAATAATAGGGTTTAGTTTATTTCAAAACATATCTAAACTGAAGGCTTGTCTAAGCAATTCAAAAATGAAATCTGAATCTGATCAGAATTAGAAAACAGTTTTGGGCCTTGAGAAGAAAAACAAATATGGTGTTAGCTTGAATGTAAATAATAAACAGTAATAACAAATTCAAGAAAAAATGCATAAGCCTAGTCCTGAGTGATTGATGAAATTTTGGAAATTTAAATAAAAATGTATTTAGTGAGTTTAAATATATCATGATTTTTTATTTTTGATACACAATATATTTGATTATATATACATATAAAAACAGATAGATATATACTCCTACATTTCCTTATAATCAAGCCAATTTATGGAAAAGAAGCAAATAAAAACACAGAAGGTCTACATGTTGACTTTCTCAAGCATGAGTAACACAACTGCTACACTAGAGAAATACAAAACTATACTAGAAGACATAATTTTCTTAATAATTTTTATTAAAAAATTTACTTTCCATTTTACATACCAAACCCAGTTGTCCCTCCCTTCCTTTGTCTGGCACCAATACCACCCCTCTTCCCATCCCTCATCTACTCCTCAGATAGGCTAAGGCCTTCCTTGAGGAGCCAACAAGGTCTGGGATACCAACTTGAGGCATGACCAAGCCTTCCCCCACCCTCACATGAAGGCTAAGCAAGATAGCCCACCATAGGAAATTGGCTCCAAAAAGCCAGTTCATGCACCTGGGATAGGCCATGGTGTGACTTCCAGGTTCCCCCCCAACAGATCAAGCCACAAAACTGTCATTCACATTCAGAGGGTCTCATTCAATTTTAAGCAGCTTCTTCATTTGAAACTCCACCTATACCTTCTTTCCTCTCTCATGTGAGAGGTGAAAATAAGTGGGCCAACAGAATAGTCTCTGTATTCAAAATGTCCCTCACAGGCATATTGGAACATTTTTCATAGTGGATTAAGCTGATCCTGTTTCATTTTCTCTTGGCACCAGCTATCCTTCTCATCTCTCTGTATGACTCAGCATGTGTCCCATGACATCCCATTTTCCATTGTGATGATGCTTTTCATAATGCAAAATTATTGCTACAATCTTAGTTCACCATAGTTTGTAACCAGGAACATGAAATATGCTTATTTCCTAGGAACTTTTATTTTTATTATCCCAATATTCTCTTAGTCCCAATATGACTGATGATGTTCAAACCCATGACTTCTAATTGATAATGCTGTTTCAAGACTTCATGTATTTACTTTCTAAATGCTAGATTGCTGGTTTTTAACATATTCTTTATTATTTTGCCTTTATAACTATTTTGTAGGGTGTTACTTGATGCTTACCATCAGTACCTCTACCTCATTGTTGCTTTGGCATTGGGTCCTAAACCATGCTGTAATTGCTTCAGATCCTTTATTGATATATCAATGGGATAAAATAAAATGCCATCATTCATAATACTATTTCTTGGTCCTTCAATATAACTAAATGGTTTTCACAAAAATTTCTATCTTTCCTTCCCCCTTTCTCCTCTCCTGTCTTCCTTCTTCCTTCCCTTATTTCATTTTAAATTTTCTTTATTCACAAAAGAGTTATTATGTATTTGGAACTTTGCTGGACTCTGGAATTCACTCATGAGTAAAAAGAAGTATATTTTGACTCTATAGGAAAATGAAGCCTAATAAAGTTAGATCTATCAGTCATTGCTAATTAACGCTGAGCAGCAAAAATTTCATGTGCAGCAAAGTCATGCACATTCATCAAACACACTATGCCCCATTCAGAGGCCTTTTTTGTCTGAACCTGTCCATATTGTGTATCTCTAACCCTTTTTTTTTGACTATGAGAGGTTTCTAAAATGTTAAGGGGGCATGGCTAGGACCAGCATGGTGGTTTTGGCTCCTGGCTCTGCCCTGTTCACCTTTTCAACGTGGTGGAGAAAAGTTCACCGCCAGCTGTGGGAGTCATGCTCATTGCCCTGACTCTGCTGAGACATCTCTCTAGCCCCATCTCTGGGAAGCAGCAGGTCCATGCACCACCAAGCAGCTTATAGCATGCTGCTCATAATCCTTCTCTGACTGTATGAGTAAAAGCTAAGTCTGCCACATAGAAGGCTGCATGGCTTGGAGATGCCTCTGTGTACTATGGAGGGAATCCTCTATACTGTGCCCATGCCCACATGCCACAGCATCTCTGCATCATTGCCTGCATGAGAGACACAACCATGAAGTTGTCCTCAGCTCTGTCTATGCATTGTAGAACCCTTTTGTAGGCTTTCTCAGGCCGTACTTAATTTTGAGAGCTGCTGTAGGAGAATGTCTTTGTACACTGTAAAGATCTGTCACTTCTACTGGTTTAATAAAATAGCTGATTGGCTAGTAGCCAGGCAGGAAGTATATGTGGGGCAACCAGACTAGGAGAATTCTGGGAAGAGAAAAGGCAGTGATGCAGTCACCAGCCAGATGCAGAGGAAGCAAGATGAGAATGCATTACTGAGAAAAGGTATCAAGCCATGTGGCTAAACGGAGATAACAGTTATAGGTTAATTTAAGTTGTAAGAGATAGTTAATAATAAGCTGGAGATAGAGGTCAAAGAATTTATAATTAATATAAGCCTATATGTGTTTTGGGGGACTAAATGTCTGTTGGACTGGGCGGGACAGAAACTTCCATCTACCAATGGCACCCAAAAGTTTGGCAAGATTTTCCACATAAAATCTGAGAAAGCTTAAAAAAATAAAATTCTAGACAGACAAGGACAGAGTCAAGTGCAGTTTCTTGGCAACCATCTTTTCTCCTGTAGGCTCTGTCTGCTGACAGTGAACAGAGGCCAAGCTCCAAGGCTTCCTGACTTAGTGTTAATTGGTTGGCAAAAACTTGCAGTTATTTTAATTAATAGGCTCAGCCACCAAACACTTTAATGGTGTTTATGAGCAGCTGGTGTTGGCCTTCTTAATGATGGCATGCACCTAGAAATGCCATAGAATTGTGGCAATAATGTGGTTCCTACCAGTACCTCTGTCATGATTCTAGACAATCAAAAATATAAGTAATGGGGTGGAGCCAGCTGCCAAAGCCACAGCTATAATCCTAGCCTCAAAAAGCTTTAACAGAGTAGGGCTTCTAGACCAACAAAAACAGAAGTCTAGTGTGGCTTTTTGGTAGCCACATTTTTTTTTGGATAGGTTCTGCTTGCCATCAGTGGGCAGATGTGTGGTTCTTTTAAGACATGACTTTCTGATTCATGCCGGCAGCATGGATGGCTTTTTCGAGAGGTCGGGCTATGGAACATTTGAATGGAGTTTTTGGGTAGTGTGTTACGAGCTGCTTGATGGTGGCATCCCTAGAGTTGGGCCAGTGAGCATGGCTCCCAGAGCTGGCAGTGAACATTTCTCTGCCATGTAGAGCCAATATCAAAAGCTTTGGTTTTGGTTCTTGCCATGCTTGCTTAGAATTTTAATAAACTCTCCTGGTCAAAAAAAATGATTACAAATACAGAATAGACAGATTCAGACAAAATCCAAACCTCTAAATGGGTTACAGTGTGTTTAAAATATATTCATAGGCTTAATAAATAAAGAAAATGGGTATAGGCAGTTACAGAAAAAAATAAATAGTTAAAAAAATAAAACAACTTCTTTAAAGAGATAATAAAAGTAATATATAAAAAGCCACATTAAGATGGAAAATACACTGAGTCTGGATTAAAACGCTTCTGTTTCCTTTGGATTTTTTACTGTTAATGAGCTAACTGTAGTGAGACATTTGATTGTGGTAGCTTCTAAGTTAAACCAACAAAGGTATCTTTACTTAAAAATTTGGGTCTAAGGATATGTTTGGAAAAGAGGTTCTGCTTTTGTTTCCACAGAAGATAAGAAGCTGTGGATTCATTACAGGCTAATATTATTTGATTTAGCAAGACCCCCTAAGAGGTCTTTGTTGTTAGTGATGACCCAGATGATCCAACACCCAAAACAGCTTTAAGCAACTGGACGATGCAGTCTCACAGACTACTACAGCAAACATTTAACAATATTTCTAAATTTTCTCTGTATCCTGATAATATTACCTGTGCTCCCCAATTAGCAGAAGTAGTATAGAAAACTAGTCTCAACTTTCCAAAATATTGTTTATAATGTTTATTTTCATTTAATGGAGGTTGGCAATAAATGGTTAATGGTCACAGTCAATCTCTTTCTAAAGAAAAAAGGGGATATGATATAGAAATGATGAAAAATGGTAAATTATTGAATCTACTTTAATCCAAAAAAAACCAGCTGTATATCTCAAAATATTCTACATTGGCATAAATTTGATATATTGATGCAAATTTGGGGTCAAAGTGTTATACTGCATGTATATTTCTACTCTTGTTTAAGGTATTGTGCTTATGCAGCTCATTTAAAAATGTAATATATAGTTAAAAATACAAATTAACAGTCATAGGTAATAGTCAAACTTATAGTCATTCTAGTTATGTTTTCTTAGATATACAGAGATGTATTTCAGATGAATAGGTAATCTTCAAACACTTCAAAGACCTAGAGAATATGACATTTAAAATGTTTTAAGCTTTGAATTTTCTTGACAGTTGAGACACATCTACTCCTGGCAGCCCTAATTTCTTCAAGAGGATTATGAGCATAAAAGAAGCTCCTTATGGAGTTTGCTTTCAATGTGGCAAGTCTAGATATTTGGGCAAGAAACTGCTCTTGCCTGAACTGCTTAACTGTATTCTGTAAAACTGGACTTGTAGGACCCAAAGAAAATGACCACTAAATTTTCTGAAAACAAGGCTGGATGATCATTCAGGGTTCCTGCTTCACAGAAGAAACTGCAAGATATTGTGCAAGACACAGAAAAGTGACTGAAAAGCTGCCAATATAGGAGGGAGACTCTTTGAAATTTCCTGCTTCATTGAAAAGTCCTTCAGAAACTATGGGCCTGTAGGCTGAAGATGGATGCACCAATGTTATAGAAGAAATTTGATTGGTGTCCAGGGAGCCAGATGTCTCTGTCCTTCCTAGAATTTTAAAGTTTCTTACAATGCATTTTCTGATTATTTAGGCAATATTATATCCTTCTGGGGCCTTTGATTGAGTTGAAGATTAGATAGCTATAGTTTTCATTGGTTTTGAAAAATGATCAATCAGATATGACACTTTAGACTTACAAAGATAAAATAGATGATAGAATATTTTCTTTAATTTTGTCAAATACAATATACTAAATGTTGTAACTGTAATTCTTGCTTGATAACCATTCTGTTATATGTAATTTTACTATGTTAAATTTAAAACTTTACTTTTTAATTAGACAGAAAAGGGGAGATTATGTGGGATTCCCCTCTAAATGCTGTGAATATGTCTTATTAACATTGGCTAACAAATAAGCTGACATGGCCAATAGCAAGGCAGAATATAGCTAGGTGGGCAATTTTAGCAGAGAGACAGGGGAAAGAAGCCAGAGTCAGGGAGGTGTCAGCAGCTGCCAGAGAAGTAAGATGCCAGAGCATTGCCAACAAGCGTGAAACACATGGTGATATACAGGTATTAGAAGTGGATTAATTTATATGTAAGAGCTAGCCAGTAAGAAGCCTGAGTATTTGGCCAAGCAATAATAAACAATATTAAGCCCTAGAGTGGTTATTTGGCAACTGGCAGACAGGAAAGAAACCTTCAGTTACAATTGTTTATGGGCAATAACAAGCCACCTATTTTCATTCCCCTAAACAAGTTTTTTTCCCTCCCATCTGCACCAGATGCATTTGATCACATGTGAATAGGACGTTCACAAGCTGGAGGTTTGTCATGATATATGCTTTACCCTGACTGGACCTAATGGGAAATACAATGAGTTATGGGTTTTCCTTTTTAAGATGCTACAAACTGTGTTTCTGAGCCATTTCCTTGGAAACTGGATATGGATCTGGCCAGAGTCTATACTTCAAATTTGGCTTTAAACTGTGATAGTGGAGTCTGAAAGGTTCTTAGAACCCTGCTCCCATGCTGAGGTGATCTGGAGAGGTGAGTAAGTGGCCACACGTTTAGACAGCCTGAAGTGCCAATCTCTCAGACATTCCCAGGGGACTGAATCCAGGCCCCCTCCAATTCCCTAAGCTTTTCTAGCCATCCAGTGGGGTGTGTTCCCTGCTGCTGGCTTTCTTTACCCCATCCCACCCTGCCCCCAAGCCCGCCTTTTCATCTGCAAGATCCTTGGATCCCCCAACAGAGCCTGCTTCAGGGTGGAGGGGATCTGAGAACCTGTTTCAGTGCTGAGGGGACCTACAAAAGGGCATGCCAAGAAAAACTCCCAAGTACACAGTCAGCCAGAACAAAGATTGGACATGCATGCCAAGACTCTGATGGCCTCATTTGAAGGAAGAGATGGGCAGATGCCAATGCAAGAATTCCTCCAACATCCTGAAAAACAACATGGTAACACAAGAATCCAGCAAACATGCAACAGGAAGGCTTGAACATCCTAACCCAGAAGAAGTAGAAGAAACTGACTTTAAACGTAACCTTATGAAAATGATGGAGACCCTTAAACAGGAAGTGAAAAAATCCCTTAAAGAAATGGAAGAAGCTGGGCGATGGTGGCACACGCCTTTAATCCCAGCACTCAGGAGGCAGAGGCAGGCAGATCTCTGTGAGTTAGAGGCCAGCCTGGTCTACAAGAGCTAGTTCCAGGACAGGCTCCAAAAAAAAAAAAAAAGAAAGAAATGGAAGAAAAGGCAAACAAAAAGTTAGAAGATATTAATAAATCCTTCAAAGATACCCAAGAAAACCAAGAAAAAGCAATCAAACAGGTAAAGGAAACAGTTCAAGACTAGAAGACCAAAATGGAGGTAATAAAGAAAACACAAACCGAGGGATGGCTGTTTATGGAAAATCTGGGTAAACAAACAAGAACTAGAGACAAGTATAATCAAAAGAACACAAGAAATAGAAGAAAGAATCTCAGGCACTGAAGATATACTCATTGGTCAAAAAAAACCCATCAAATCAAACAAATTCTTAACACAAAGATTCCATGAAATCTGGGACACCATAAAAAGACCAAACCTAAGAATAATAGGTGTAGAAGAAGAACTCCACCTCAAAGGCCCAGAAAATATATTCAACAAAATTATAGAAGAAAACTTTCCCAACCTAAAGAAGGATATTCCTATGAATGTAAAAGAAGCTTAAAAAAGACCAAATAGACTGGATCAAAGAAAAATCCAATCACCATATAATAATCAAAACACAAAACATACAGAATAAAGAAAGAATATTAAGAACTGCAAAGGAAAACAGGTCAAGTCACATATAAAGGTAAACCTATCAGAATTACCCCTGACATCTCAATGGAAACCATGAAAGCCAGAAGGTCTTGGATAGATGTGCTGCAGACACTAAGAGACTATGGATGCAAGCCCAGACTACTATATGCAGCAAAGCTTTCTTTTACCTTCGATGGAAAAAACAAGATATTCCATGACAAAAACAGATTTAAACAACATGTATCCACAAACCCAGCCTTACAGAAAGTACTTGAAAGAAAACCTCAACCCAACCCACAATGGTACAGACATCTGATAACCCTCCACCAACACAACTCAAAGAAGTGAAACACACAAACAGTACCACCAAACAATAACCGGAGTTAACAACCACTGGCCATTAATGTCACATAATATCAATGGACTGAATTCACCTATAAAAAGGCACAGGTTAAGAGAATGGATATGAAAGCAGAATCCAGCATTCTGCTGTTTACAAGAAACATACCTCAACCTCAAAGACAGACATTACCTCAGAGTAAAGGGTTGGGAAAAGGTTATCCAATCAAATAGAACTAAGAAACAAGTGGGTGTGGCTATCCTAATATCTAACAAAATTGATTTCAAACTAAAATCAATCAGAAGAGCTGGAGAATGACAATTTATACTCATAACAGGAACAATTTATCAAGATGAAGTCTCAATCCTGAATATCTATGCCCCTAATACAAAAGCACCCACATCTGTAAAAGAAACATTACTAGAACTCAAATCACACACCAAACCCCACACACTAATAGTAGGAGATTTCAGCACTCCTCTCTCACCAATGGACAGGTCAACCAGACAGAAACTTAACAGAGAAATAAGAGGACTAAAAAATGTAATGAATCAAATGGACTTAATAGACATCTATAGAACATTCCACCCAAACAGGAATGAAAATACCTTCTTCTCAGCATCTCATGGAACCTTCTTGAAAATTGATCACATCCTCAGTAGCAAACACAAACATACACATATACAAGAAAATTGGAGTAACCATCTGTGTCTTATTGGATCACCATGGAGTAAAGTTAGAATTTAACAATAATACTACTCCCAGAAAGCCTACAAACTCATGAAAATTGAACAGTCAACTACTAAACCACCCCTGGGTTAAGAAAAAAATAAAGAAAGAAATTAAAGTCTTCCTTGGATTCAAGAAAAACGAAGACACATCATACTCAAACCTATGGGACACTATGAAGCAGTGCTAAGAGGAAAGTTCATAGCACTAAGTGCCCACATAAAGAAAAAAAGTAGCAGACTCACCCAGGAGGAGTAGAAGACTGGAAATAATCAAACTGAGGGCTGAAATCAACAAAATAGAAACACAGAAAATAATCCAAAGAATCAATGGAACAAAGAGCTGGTTCTTGGAGAAAATTGACAAACCCCTATCCAAACTAATCAAAAGCCAGAAAGAGAACACTCAAATTAACAAGATCAGAAATGAAAAGGGCGGCATAACAACAGACACTGAGGAAATTCAGAGAATCATTATGTCTTACTACAAAAGCCTGTACACCACAAAACTGGAAAATGTAAAAGAAATGGACATTTTTTAGATAAATATCATATACCAAAATTAAATCAAGACCAGGTGAACAATTTAAATAGACCTATAAGTCACGAGGAAATAGAAGCTGTCATCAAAAATCCAGATGGTTTCAGTGCAGAACTCTACCAAAACTTCCAAGAAGAGCTAATACCGACACTTTTTAATGTGTTCCACATAATAAAGACAGAAGAGTCATTGCTAAACCCTTTTTATGTAGCTACAATTACCCTGATAACAAAACCACACAAAGACTCAACCAAGAAACAGAATTACAGATGAATGTCACTCATGAACATCGATGCAAAAATTCTCAAAAAATTCTGGCAAACCAAATCCAAGAACACATAAAAAAAAATCATCCATCATGATCAAGTAGGAATCATCCAAGAGATGCAGGGCTGGTTCAACATACAAAAATCTATCAATGTAATCCATCATATAAATAAACTGAAAGAATAAAACCATATGATCATTTCATTTGATGCTGAAAAAGCATTTGACAAAATTCAACACCCCTTTATGATAAAGGTCTTGGAGATATTAGGGACAAGGATCATATCTAAATATAATAAAAGCAATATACAACAAGCCAACAGCTAACATCAAATTAAATGGAGAGAAATTCAAAGTGATTCCACTAAAATCAGGAACAAGACAGGGCTATTCACTCTCTCCATATCTCTTCAACATAGTGTTTGACGTTCTAGCAATAGCAATAAGACAATATAAGGAGATAAAGGGGATTCAGACTGGAAAGGAAGAAGTCAAACTTTTTGTCATTTTCAGATGTTATGATAGTGTACATAAGTGACCCCAAAAACTCTGTACCAGAGAACTCCTACAACTGATAAATACCTTGAGTGATGTGGCAGGATACAAGATTAACTCAAAAGAATCAGTAGCCCTCCTATACAGAAAGGCTAAAAAATCAGAGAGGGAAATCAGAGAAACATCACTTTCATGATAGCCACAAATAGCGTAAAGTATCTTGGGGATAACACTAACCAAGGAAGTGAAAGATCTATTTGACAAGAACCTTAAGTCTTTGAAGAAAGAAACTGAAGAAGATACCAGAAAATGGAAGGATCTCCCATACTCTTGGATCGGTAGGATCAATATAGTAAAAATGGCAATCCTACCAAAGGCAATCTATAGATTCAATGCAATCCCCATCAAAATCCCAACAAAATTCTTCACAGACCTTAAGAGAACAATAATCAACTTTATATGGAAAAACAAAAAAATAAAAAACCAGGATTGCCAAAACAATCCTATACAATACAGGAACTTCTGGAGGCATTACCATCCCTTCCATCAAACTCTATTACAGAGCCACAGTAATGGAAACAGCTTGGTGTTGGCATAAAAACAGAGACCTACAGCTATAGCTACACTGTAAGGTACCATCCTGCCTTGAGAGACTTTGGACAAAGAGACCCTGATGAGATGACCAGACTATGTTGTCTGCAGCTTGCAACAGTTTAAAACCTGTTTGCTTCAAAACTGAGATACAGACTGACACAGAACTCATTTTGATTAAAATATAAAACCTAAGAACTAAGACCTAAGCTCTCCCCTTAGGGAAAGAGAGACACAAAATTTAAAAAAAAATGACTAAAATCCCTCTTTCACTTCAGAAAGAGGGCAAAACTAAGGGCTTAACAGCTGTTCAGAGACAGAAAATGCTTTCAGTAACAATAGATGTTATTGTACACTTACTGGTAATGACCTGATGCTTACAATTGCATATAAAATGATAAAAAAGATTGGTATTGACCAATGATACTGGTGCTGACCAAAAGAGATTTTTAAAAAGTTGGTATTGACCGATGATGCAAAAAATTATGGTACCAATGAGGTTATTTGGAGAGTTGGTATTGACCGACATTGCTAAGAATTATGATTTTGACTTGTTGCTCTTAACAACTACTAAAAAAGTTTTGAGAGACTCTGTAACTGTTGGGAGTTAATACATATGCTAAGAATTAAGATTTAAATGATGCTCTAAACCAGCAGATGAAACATTTTCAACTCAGGTGATTATTTTTTCCTTTAAATAGGAGACTATATCCTTTGGGAGCATGATTATTCTTAAAGTGCTATAATTTATCCTGACAAAAAGGTGTGACTACGAGTCACAGGGCCTAAAAGTATATTTCTCTCCACTAATCCCTTTTCTTTACAGAGACCAGGTTTAAAGCTTCTTCTCCCCAGATGCTTAAGACAGGAGCTTGCATGTGTCAATGCCTGTTTCCAAAGACAAGAAAATTTGGGTAAAGAAAGAGGACTTTGCCCAAAAGAGGCATGGTCCCATCTGTCCTGTCACAGAAGCACAGGTTTTATTAAAATTAACCAGAAAGGGTGGATTGTAGGCCCATATTTTATATGAGATATTTCAACCAAGTCCCCTGGCCATGCTTGGTTTCTGGGGCACTTACTCCAGCCAGACAAGCTAGAACTATCTAACAAAAGGCTCAGGATGTGCTCCTCCTTTCTCTTTTGTTATTATGCAGATCGCTTGGGGAGAGGTGTGCATTCATACTGATGTCTGAGTTCCAGGTGTGTGACTGTGTTCCCGTGCCCCCCAGGAAGAGAGTATTAATAAGTTTCTGCCTTGGTTTAGCTGGGGAGGATAAAAGGTGTTTGGAAAATAAACACAGAAGGTGTTCAAAATGAATCAAGCCTGAGATCCCCTTCCGATATTGCTGTGTGACAATGTCTCATTATTTCTCATGCCACTGCACTGGTCCAGTTAGGGAAAAGTAGTTATATGTATGTTGGGGTTTTGGACCCCGACACTGAATAGAGAATTCTCAACAGAAGAATTTCAAATAGCCAAAAGATACTTAAGGACATATTCAGCTTCCTTAGGTATCAGGGAAATGCAAATCAACAACTTTAAGATACCATCTTACACCTGTCAGAATGGCTAAAATCAAAATCAGCAATGATAGCCTATGCTGGAGGGGATGTGGAAGAAGGGGAACACTCATCCATTGCTGGTGGGAATCAAAACTCGTGCAACCACTTTGGAAATCAGTGTGGTGGTGTCTCAGAAAAGTGGGAGTCAACCTACCTCAGGATCCATCAATCCCACTCTTGGAAATATTCCAGAGATGCCCAATCATACTACAAAAGCACTCGTTCAGCTATGTTCATAGCAGGATTATTTGTAATAGCCAGAAACAACCTAGATGCCCCTCAATGGAAGAATGGATAAAGAAAGTGTGGTACTACTCAGTGGTAAAAAAAAACAATGACATCTTGAATTTTGCATGCAAACGGAGTGAAATAGAAAACACTATCCTGAGTAAGATAAGCCAAACCAAAAAAGATGAATATGGTATGTACTCACTCATTAGTGGATTCTAGCCATATACAAAGGACATTGAGCCTATATTGTTCGTGATCCTAGAAAAGATAAGTAATTAGGTGAACCCAAAGAAAAACATATATAGATCCTCCTGGAAATTGCAAACAGACAAGATAGCCAGGCAAAATTTGGGAGCATTGGGGTGGGGGTGGGCTGGGAGGGAAGGAGAGAGGGGTAGAGAGGGGGAGACCAGGAGGGTTGGGGAGAGCTTGGGGGAGTTGGATGGTTGAGATGGAGGAAGGGTGGATATGGCAGCAGGGAAGGAGATATCTTAATTGAGGGAGCCATTTTGGGGTTGGCAGCAGGCTTGGCTCTAGAGGGGTTTCCAGGAGTCCACGGGGATGATCCCAGATAGGACCCTGGGCAGTGGAGGAAAGGGTGCCTGAACTGGCTTTGTCCTTTAGTCAGACTGATGACTATCTTGAATATCACCATAGAACTTTTGTCCGGTGATGAATGGAGATAGAGACAGAGACCCACATTGGAGCACTAGACTGAGCTCCCAAGGTCCAGTTGAAGAGCAGAAGGAGGGAGAATATGAGCAAGGAAGTCAGGAACATGAGGAGTTGTTCCACTCACTGAGACAGTGTGCCTGATCTAATGGGAGCTCACCAAATCCAGCTGGACTGGGACTGAATAAGCATGTAATCAAACTGGACCCTCTGAATGTGGCTGACAATTGGCCAGACAGAGAAGCCAATAATAATGACACTGGAATTTGTCTCTACTGCGTGTACTGGCTTTTTGCGATCCTATTCTATTTGGATGCATACCTTCATAAGCCTGGATGGAGGGGGGCTGGCCTTGGACTTCCCATAGCACAGGGTACCTTGCCCTCTCTCAGGACTGGAGGGGGAGGGGGGAGGGAGGCAGGGGGTGGGGGAGTGGGAAGATAGTGGGAGGAGGGGAGGAAGTGGAGATTTTGATTGGTATTATTTATAAAGTAATAGAAAAAACTGTGATAGTTGTCTTATTCTTGATCAGTGGGATTAACAATTACCTTTGCTATATTCAATAAATTAAAGTCATTCAAAATATCTTAAAGCTCTTTTCAAGACTCACTTTTGACCTATATGTTATTTTGAATTGTGTCTAATTCCCCCAAATTAGTTGATTTTCTAGATGCTGATTTCTACTATAATTCTATTTTGGCATAAGACTAAGCTTAGTGTGCTTTTACTTCTTTCAGCTTTGCTAAGTACATTTTAAGGCTCAAAATGTTGTCTAGCCTGGTTAATGTTCATGCAAGCTTGGGTAAAATGCTTATTTTTCTACAATTGGATAAACTCATTTAAAAATGTGAAACAGAGCAATGTTAAATAGCTGAAAATGCTATTGGCTGATGCAAACAACAGAGCTTGTATTTACCCTTGCACAATTTTCTGTTTACTCTTCAGTTGCAGAGAGGGGAGCTGAAATCTTCATTGATAACCATGTACTCAATTCTTCTTTCACTCTGTTTGGCATGTGAATTTGTATATTTTGGGGGATGTGTGAATACATGTCTAGGATTTCTGGTGAATTTATAATTTTTGTTAATAATGTCTCCTGTTACTCTCAATAATCTTTCACATTTTGATGTCTGCTTTTTCTGAAAAAAAACACACACACATCTATATTATTAATGTTCCATGGTATATAATTGTCCCCCTTTATATAATGCTTATTTGTCTTCATGCTTTTGAAGAGATTTTTTTTAGATCAGTGTCTACTATCCATGACAATAGTCTTTTTAAACTTTGATATTTGAGCCATTTTCACTGAAATTATTCTTATCTACCTCTGAAATTATTCTTATCTATCTTCAAAGTCTCTAGCTTGTGTCAAGTTGACACACAAAACTAGCTAGTACAGGGTCCCTTAGAAATAAGTTGTACTAAGAACTTCAAAAGCAGGGTGAGAAGTATGCCATTAAATAGAATTAATTCTATAATTAAACTTTTAGAAAGAACTAAGAATAAAAAATAGAGTACTTATATTACATTTTAAGACTATCATGTTCCAATGATACTTACAATCGCTTTAACTGTTTATAGTAACAGTTGCTAAGCAGAGCAGAGTATAAAACTACTGAAATAAATTTGATAAAACAAATACAACTTTCAAATTTTACTTCTCTTAAACATCATTTATTATCACTGACAATGATTTGACTTATATGGCTATATAAGGAAAGTTAAGGTAATCAAGAATTTAGTGTTTATGATGAAGTAAAATAAACGGATGTATTATATTTAATATGGTGACTCTTTTGCCTCCAAGGGAATTCACAGTCTTTGTCAGCTGAGCAGTCCCATAGTTTCATTCTCTGAGGGTTGTTTCTTAGTCTGAATCTTAAAATAACTTGTTTAAGTGGCCCCAGGTTCATTATAATGAGTTAAACAATCAAATTTAATGACCACTTGCCACAGGCATGCAGTAAAGAAACAGGGAGATATTGATCAGAACTTCAAACTTTATAAGTAGTTCTCAACCTTCTTAGTGCTGCAGCCCTTTAATACAGTTCCTCATGTTGTGGTGACCCTCCAACCATAAAACTATTTTTATTGTTACTTCATAACTGTAATTTTGCTTTTCTTATGGATCATAATGTAAATGTTTTTGAAGATAGAGGTTTATCAAAGGGTTCACAACCCACAGGTTGAAAATCTCTTATTTAGCTATTAACTAAATCAATTCTGGGATGTAAGAAATGTTATGGGTAGTGATGGGTGTGGAGATTAATCTGATTATGATGTTTACACAGTTTATGTATATGGTATTAAATCACATTATAAACCTTGAATGTATAGCCTTTGCAAATTAAGCATTTTTAAACAGAAAAAAACACAAATTATTGAGCATAGTATTTTCTAATGCAGAACAGTCATTATCAGTGTCTTCTTTTGCTGTTGGTGTTTCAAGTAGGGGTCTTACTCTAGCTTAGGCTAGCCTGGATCTCACAATGTAGTCCAGGTTAACCTTGAATTTACAATCAATTCTCTTCCTCACCTTCCAAGTACTGTGATTACAAGCTTTTGCCATCATGATCAGGTCAATGATTGTTTTTAATTAGTATTTTTCAATACATTACCCACAAAAGTACAGGTTTTTGTTTTTTATAAACAAATTGGAAATCATCTTTCTTTACTTAAAAAGACATTTTCTAGAAGTTGCCTTCTACCAGGACTAGGAAAAGCTGTCAGTACTTTCTCTACTTCTGACAATTCCCTAGCACAGCTAATTTTAATATGATGAATGACTCATGTGGGGAGGTATTGTATCATTTGTTCCAAAATGAGAAGTCTCTGAAAACAAAAGTCAGTTCAGCCTGAATTCAGGAAAACATCCTTTAGGTCTACAAAGTGCTTTAGAAACAAATAAAATGTATCGGCAGGTGCTGGAAGCTTTAGAAACCTTTAGACTTGAAAGTTTTAAAGCTCTGGGAAGCCCCCATATGCAGCATATTTCTTAATGTTCTTTGATTCTTCCCACCCTGAAGTGTAGGAAATGGAGGAAGTCCTGAGTGGCTGCTGTACTGAGTAAATGTATGCTCTTGACAAGGACCTTAGATCCTCAGACCTTCTCCAGACTGGGGTGAGGTCTGGTGCGTTGGCAAAGCCTTCCTTGAGGAATTGAGTGAGAGTATTGATAATATGTGCAGAATGTGTCCACCATAGTTTTCTCCCCTTAGGTGTTTACAGCCTGAAGACTGCTCCCCTACAGAGGCTGCTCCTACTAAGATTAGTTAAACTTGTGTCCTTAACCAAGATGGATATAATAAGCCCTGCCTCCTTATTTTTTCTGTGTGCAACAACCCATGCCTCTTTCTTCAGCTCCCTATGAAAAACAAGCTGACCATCTGGCATGCTGAGATTTCTCTAGCAAAGAGCCCAGGCCACCCAACTTCAGCTTTTCTGTGTCTTTCTGTCTGTCTTTTATTTCCTCATTGTTCCTAGTCAGGTCCAAGTCCCTGGAGGCCATGCAGGACAAGGTACTGAAGACTTATGCTTACTGACATTATAAGCAGGTCTATGGTGTGGGAGAATTTTCTGTATTCTGTCAATCATGATTTAAATAAACGCTGATTGGCCATTAGCCAGGATGTATAGGTGGGACAACCAGACAGGAAGTAGAGGCAGAACAAGGAGAATAGGAGAATTCTGGGAAGCAGGAAGCTCTCTCAGGACTCCTGCCCAGACTGCGGAAGAAGCAGGATGTGATCTGGCCTGCTGAAAAAGGTCCCGAGCCATGTGGCTAACATAGATAAGGATAATGGGTTAATGTAAGTTACGAGAGCTAATAAGAAGCCTGACCTAATGGGTCAATCAGCTCATAATCTTATGGAGACCTCTGTGTGATTTTCTTTGGGGCTAAATGGCTGTGGGAACTGGGCAGAATAGAAACCCCAACAAGCAGGCCCATCATGTTACAGGTCTATTTCTTATGTTTGCCTTTTATTTCCACACTTCCTTCTTCCTTTATGTTGCCCTTTGTCTTTTTAGTCATCTGTAATGTTCATTTTGGGCTACAAAGAGGCAACATCTCTCTACTATGTTCATCACATTGTGTGATAGTGCTTATCATACTGTTGATTTAATAAAAATGCAAGTATACCAATTACTATATCTTATTATTAATATAACAAAATAATTCAACCAACCAGAAACCTAAAGAACATGATGAAATAAAAGGTCACAATTTTTTAACTTCTCATTTGTGATTCCGGTTTACAAATACATTGCTTGTTTTAAGGAGCTATCAGATCTGGGCTCCAAAGAGGAAGCATGGTGCTGGCCATTGCCATGACAGACTGAGTGGAACAGAGAGACCCACTTGCAGGCTCTAAGATTGTTAACCCAAAGGCTCCAAGGATAAAATATGGGTCCACTCCACATCTGGCAGCACCAAGCAGAGGGACACTATTATGGTAAACAAATGTATGCTGTGGTATAGGAGAGGGAGGGAGGGAGGGAGAGAGAGAGAGAGAGAGAGAGAGAGAGAGAGAGAGAGAGAGAGAGAGAGAGAGAGAGAATGGTTCATTTCCTGTGGATAGGGACATATCTGAAAAGGTGAAAGTGGAGAAAACTGAGGTGGGTGGTTTGATTGCCACCCAGGGCCATAGTGATGTCTGAGCCTGGGCTGCTGTGGGGTCCATGTCTGAGTTCAAGGCTCTGATGCAACCATGATCTTTGCTGATCTTTATGGTTCCTGATACCACCAAACAGAGAGGATAGACCCCACCCACTGCCTTGGATGCAGCACCAGGAAGAACTGGTTCTGCCTTTCATGACTGAAGCACTCAGGAAAGAGGGTACTACACCTTACCTGGGCTGCACAATAGAGCTGATTGAAAGGACATGAGTGGGCTGGCTGGGAGGGTTTGAGAATGGGAGAGCAAGATGCACTCATCTCATCTGCCACGTGGTAGCATGCGGTGAGAGAAAGATGCCTCCTCCCCTCACCACTTACCACTTGCTGCATGTGGGAGACCTCACCCAAACCTTCAACAGTTGCAGCACTCAAAAAAAATGAGCCCTGTGCCTCACTTGTCTGGACAGCACAGTAGAGCTGACCCTGTAGGCAGGTGGTGTGGAAACTCCTTCAGCCAATATCCTTTCAGATACTGGCCTGTTTTGGGCATGGTCTCAGGTACTATGAGTACAGATGAAATGTGTGCACGGCTCCCTTTCCTGCTAGATTTGGTTCTCAGTTTTCAACACACACACAGGACTGTGGATCACTACCCTTACTGTGAGGTTATCCCCAAATAAATAAACCTTTGTTATACTACATTCCAGGCAATTGTGGAACTCTGTGAATTGCCTACAGACAGCAGGGAAGGTGAGCCACTTCTGAGGGCTGGTACTATTTCCCTCATCTGGGGTATGATGATGGGCATGATGGAATGATGCCCTCTCCCCTTGCTCCTACAGCTGTCAAGCGAATTGACCTTCCCCTTTACCAGCTATAATACTCAGGAAAGCAGGACAGCTCCTCACCTAGGCAACAGAGTAGGTTGACCTTGTTGGCAGAGGCTCGGTTGAGCTGGCCCTTAGTGTATAAGAGTGAGATAACTGGCCACACCCTCTTGTCTGTCATGTAGTGGTGAGAAGAGGGGAAAGATGCCAGCTTCCTCGACCCTGTCATGTTTGTTGGGTGGAGCTGACTCTCCACCTTACCATCGTTGAACTCTGAAAAGTGGATCATGCACCTCACCAGGAAATACAATAGAGCTGACGCTTTTGACAGGGGTGCAGGTGAATCAGCCCTGAGAATGAAGTCATGGGAGATCTAGCACCACACGTTGGTGTAGGAGGTCCTTCTGTATGTGTGTTGCTTTCATTGGTTGACTACAGAGACTGCCTTGGCCTTTTGATAGGGCATCCCCTAGGTGGGCGGAGTAGACAGAACAGAATGCTGGGAAGAAGGGAAGTGTGGCAGATGCAATGAATGTCCAGCCTGAGATGGACGTGGTTTAGAATCTTCCTGGTAAATCACGACCCTGTAGTGATACACAGATTATTAGAAATGGGTTAAATGAATATGTGAGAGTTAGCCAAGATGAGGCTAGATATAATGGGCCAGGCAGTGTTTTAAATGAATACAGTTTCTGTGTAACTATTTCGGGTATAAGCTAGCCGTGTGACTGGGAGCTGGATGGCGGGACACAGCCAAGGGTGGCTGAGATGAAAAGCAGGCCACTCCTCATGTAACAACACCTCATCTGCCATATCGTGGGGTGTGCAGGTGAAAGATTTCGCCTCTCCCCTCTCTCCGTCCTCCCCAACCTTCACTGCCTATGACAGGTGGGAGAGCTGGCCCTGAGGTCATAAGAGCCCCTCACCAGCTGCAGCACTCAGGAAAATGGCCCCGCACCTCACCTGGGCAATATAGCAGAGCTGGCCCTGATGGTCCAGGAGTGGAAGAGCCGACCCTGAAGGGTGAAAGCAGGAGAACCGGCCCTACCCTTTGCTCATTACTGCAAGAGTTGAATTGGCCAGGGTTAATTTGGTCCTGAGCTTTTCTTTGTAGGTAGAGTTTTAATTACTGCTTCCATCTGATTGCTTGTAAAGGGCCCATGTAATTAGTTTTTACTTTTTGGTAGGTCCTATGCATTTATAATTTATCCATTTCATCTGGATTTTCAAACTTGTTGGAATATAGTTTTTAAAGTATGCCAAGACAATCTTCAGTCTTTCATTAGGATTTGTTTTAACAACTTACTGTCTCTAAATTTATTAACTTGGGCTGTCTATTTCCTTTGGGTACTGTGGTTAGGGGTTGGTCAAATTGTTATTTTTTTCAAATGATCAACTTTTGATTAAAAATATATTTTGATCAAGGAGTTCGATATATATATATATATATATATATATATATATATATATATATATACTAGTATATATAGTCTAATATATATTCTAGTATCTATTTCATTTATTTCTTTCAAGATCTTTATAATTCTTGCTATCTGCTGTATTTGGGTTTGGCGTCTTTTGTGTAACCTAAGTATGTATTTCACACTTCTCTGTATTTCTTTCTTTGCTTGTGTATTTGTGAGATGTGTGCATGGGTGTGTGGAGGCCTAAGGTTTGTCGATGGGACCTTCCTCAATCACTCTCACTTCATTCAGTGAGGCAAAGTCTCTCAGTTGGACCAAGATCACAGATATGGCTACCCTGGCTAGCCGGCTTGCCCCAGAGTCTTCAGTTTTTCCTTCCAAGGGAACAGGATTACAGATGGTATGTCATGCTCACATGACATTTTTGTAGTTTTCAAGGATCTAAGCTCAGGCCCTCACACTGGTGCAGCAGGTACTTTGTCTAGTGAGCAATTGCCCCAGTTATAGTTGTTTTTTATTCTTTGCTCTTTGAAGGTCCATCACCAAGCTCCCAAATAAATACACAAAGGCTTATTCTTATTTATGAATACCTGGACTTAGCTTGACTTGTTTTTAGCCAGATTTTCTTAAGTTATTCCATATACCTTCTGCCTCTAGACTTTTACCCTTGCCTATTTCTGTATATCTTTTCCTTCATTCCTATTCTGTGTCTGGCTGTGTGGTTGACCCCTGGCATCCTCCCCTCCTCCTTTTCTCTCTCCTCCCTTTCTTTCTTCTATTTATTCTCTCTGCCTGGCAGCCACATCTATTTCTTTCTCCTGCCTAGCTATTGGCTGTTTAGCTTTTTATTAAACCAGTTAGGTGTCTTAGGCAGGCAAAGCATCACAGCTTCACAGAGTTAAACAAGTACAACATAAAAGAATGCAACACATCTTTGCATCATTAAATATTCCACAGCATAAATGAATGTAGCACATCTTAAACCAATATTACACAACACCAGTCTCTCTGAGTTTTTAGTGTGTGCATTTATAACTATTAACTTCACACTTAAGATGGTCAGGTCTGTGCCCCAGAGGTTCTGGTCCATTGTACTTTCATTATCATTAGATTCTATGGAAGTATTAATTTCCTCCTTGATTCCTTCACTGACCTACTCTCCACTTCTAAGTGTATTGTTTTGTATCCAAGTAGTTGGGTATTTTCTGAGATTGGTCATTGACTTCTAGTTTAAGCTGCTATAGTTTGATGGAATGTGAGATTTATTTCAATTTGTCTTGTTTTCTGGGATATCATGTGGTTAGTTTTGGAGAATGTTCTGTTTGCCACTGATAAGGATGTTCTTTTCCTATCAGTTGGGTGAAATGCTGTGTAGGTATCTGTTAAGTCTATTTGATCCATGGTGTAATTTAACTCTGAAGTTTACCTATTTATTTTTAATTTGAAAAAAATATACCTAGGTATGAAATGAGGCATTAAAGTCCCCTTTTACTTTTGTGTTCTAAGGTTTGATATACACACACATACATACATATACATATATTATGATATTTGATATGCTATATTTGATATATGCTATATTTGGTACATATGTGATATTTGACATAATATATATTTGATATATGATAATATTCCATATATATATTCTTTACTTCTTTAATGAGTTCATGGCAGTCATCTTTCTCCTGGCGGGTTTTGTTTTGAAGTCTATTTCATCAGGTCTGACAATTGCTAACACAGCTTGTGCTTTCCACCTTTCCATCTAGAAACTTAACCCCAAATTTTGACTTCCAGTGTGTGTGACTTTCTTAGCTATGTGGCACTGATTCTTAAGAAATATTGTGAAAACTCTAATGAAACCTAATGTGAAACAAATGACATTTGAGTCAGTTGAGCAGTAAAAATTCTCTTTTTCTATGGCCTCCAGAGATGGTTTCTGCATATTCTTTCCTTTAATTGCTCTCTAGACCCTGCCTCTATCACATCTTACGTCATTACTGTCACAACTCGGTACTGCATTTCCCACATGAAGCTCAATGTCTCTATAGACACATTTCTCCTTAGTGACACATTTCCTCGCTTCTCTAAGATCTCATAAAAGCAGGACTATTGTGTATAGTGCTGAGGAAGACGAGTCTGGTCTCAAACTCATTGCAATCCTCCTGCCTCTTTCTCCCAAGTGCTAGAATTATAGGTGTGAGCCACTAAACTCAGTTTAAACCCCTTGTTATAAAGAGATATAAGAATATGATAAATTCCATATTACTTGATCAGATGTATTAAGAAGGGATCAAGTTTCTATCAATTTCTATAGATGACAGGGGTGGGATATTTCATGTTTATAAGCACACTGTTGGGCTGAAGAAGGGATTCTATGAGCTATCATATTCCTAGTGTGCATCCCAATACTTAAAATACAGTATTTCACAGTTTACCAGTTTACAGAATGGTTGCTTCACTACTACTTCTTTAGCTTCAAGTGTCTCTCATAGAATCTTTCATAATTGGTTCAAAATGCAGTATAGCATGCCAGCTGTAGAATGTGGTCTGTAGTGTCGAGTAAACAGATATCTTTGAAGTCTTATATAAGACATTTTATAGCTGAGCATTTGGAGAAGTGTATTACTTACAATGTTTGGGTCTCTAAGTGAACCAGGTCACAGTCCTAAATAATTCATTTCAAAGGACCTTATTATTAACAAGAAGTTCTGAGGTAAGGTTGTTAGTCAACTCCATGGCTCAGTAGTCCATTCTCCCTCTATCATTTCTGCTTGTACATACTGACTGCATATAGTAGTAAGACCAATAGACATAGCATGTACTGCAGCCATGGACATAGGTACCAGTTAATATAATTCAATATTTTAACACATACAAATGGGTATAATAGTATATAATACATAAAAATTAGTAATTAATATGTATTAACATGAACAGTGAATATGACGAATAGGAAATATTAGGGTATTTTTAAAAGTTACAAATATTTTAGGGAAAGCAACCGAGTAAGAGGCGATGGAACCATGGGTTGGAGGAGGCTATTTTGAGCATTTCACCTCATGATAAAAAGATGCTGTTGAAAAACATGCTATCCAATGACAAGTGATGGAATGTTGCTTCTTTTCTTTCTTTACAAAATACATTATGGGCGATGGAGCTGACATCAGCAGTTTTGTGTGCTGTACTGTGTTGCAGGGAACTGTGAGAGGAGCATGGGTAAGCTGGGAAGCCATGACATGGTAAGTGAGGGTATGAAGAGTGACATGTGGCATGCTCACCTCTACATGGTACTGGATCAAACTGCAGGAAAGAATACTTAAGGGTGTCATCAAGTTCCATGATTGCAGCTTGGTTACAACAATGCTAGCAATAGTTTGGAGTACTCAAAATTGCTACTATATTCTGATCATGGCACCAGTTATATCCCTTCATCACCAGCTGGTGAACTCTGGATACCAAATGTGAGGCCATGGGCATGATTAAATGTCTTGGAAATATTTTAGTCAAAGGTATAACTGGCTCCTAAAGGAGGTATTCCCCAGATACCACAGTCACCTGCATTTGATCACAGCAAGTCACACATTGGGCCCTCATGAGGAACTTCTTGTAGGTAATCAAGTGCTCTGATCTGATTCAGTGTGACTATGGATGGTGACAGACCATCATGTAGATGGAAGATCCACCAAGGTGAGAGGAAGATAGTTAAGGTCTGTGAAGTAGTCTCAAACATTTGCATTTCCGTATTCTTTTAAACAGTCATTGTAGAACCCATAACCTTGTGTGATATGTCTGGTGTCATGATTCTCCAGAGTATGGTGATACACTCACCATAATGAACCTTAAGAGCTACAAGCAGCCAGGCAGTGGTGGCACGGGCCTTTAATCCCAGCACTCGGGAGGTGGAGGCAGGTGGATCTGTGAGTTCGAGGCCAGCCTGGTCTACAAAAGCTAGTTCCAGGACAGGCTCCACAGCTACAGAGAAACCCTGCCTCCAAAAGCCAACCAACCAAACAAACAAACTCTAAGTATTGTAACTGTTCCAACTGAGTAATCTATATCTGCATAGTCTCCCACGAACAAGTATTTGTAACTGGTAATTTACTACCAGTTCTAAAGAGTTTCATGAAGTCATGAAATTGCCCATGCACATCTCCTCACACAGTGACTGGATATCGAACCTCTTTTTTTTTTAAACTACATCTTCTTTATTTTGCATACTTTTAACTTCGAAACAAAATAAAACAAACATAAAAACCCTGCAATACACAATACCCAATCCTGCTATTCTGTGGGAAGGGATTTTCCTGCCTTAAGGCACAAGGACAGGATAAGACATTGTCTAGCATGAGCAGAGAGCCAGCTAGGTCAGAGCCAGTCAAGGCTGCTGGGGGAGCACAGGGAAACTATACAGAGGACAAGGTCTTCCTAGAGGATCCCTAATCTACTTCTTCCATGCGGGAGGCATCCTCATCACCCTCAAGTGGGGGATCTCACCAGGAACAGCAGCACTGGGCTCCTCTGCTATCACCTCATCTTTATCAATGCCTAAAAAAGAAAGATTTGAACAAGACAGGAGTAATAAGTCTGTTCAAGAGTCTAGCCAGTTCAGTAACTTGCCACCTCTAGCTCACAAGCCTAGCCTCACTCACTCACCCAGGCCTAGTTTGACCGTGTGGCAGATGTGGTTGGAGTGGGTCTGGAGATCCTCAAGTGAGAAACCAGAGCAGAGCAGTTTCAAACAGCAGCAGCACCAGCTCCTTCACTGCTTTGTCATTCTCGTCTCAGCCTCCTGCTTCAGAGTCTCCACAATGGGGTGGTCAGGGTTGGTCTCTCGGTGCTTTTTGGCCATCATGTAGCCCTTTGTAGAGTTGTCTCAAAGTGCCTGGGCCTTCATGATCCTCTCCATGTTGGCTGTTCAGCCATAGGTGCTTGTCCCAATGCAGCAGGGTGAAGACACAAGCCTATTGGAGATTGTCACCTCAACCTTCTTATCCAAGATCTCCTTCATGAGCTTGCAGAGATTCTCAAACTTTGCCTTGCTCTCCTCCATTTTCTTCTTCTCTTCCTCATCCTCTGGTAGCTCCAGGTCTTCCTTAGTCACTGAGACCAGGCTCTTTCCATCAAACTCCTTGAGCTGCTGCACACAGTACTCGTCAATAGGCTCAGTGATGTACACCACCTCAAAGCCCTCTTTCACACACATTCCACAAAGGCAGTGCTTGCTACCTGCTCTATGCTCTCACTGATCTAGTAGATGGACTTCTGTGTCTCCTTCATGTGAGAGATATACTCTGAGAGGGACGTCATCTCATCTCCTGATTGAGAGGTGTGACAGCAGAGCAGCTCAGAGAGACATTGACGGTTAGTGGAATCTTCATGGATCCCAAGCTTTAAATTCTTGGAGAAGGCCTCATAGAATTTCTTGTAGTTAGTTCGCTTTCTCTTCAGCTAACTCAGAGAAGAGCTCAAGGCACTTCCTCATGATGTTCTTGCGGATGACTTTCAGGATTTTGCTCTGCTGCCGCATTTCTCGGGAGATGTTCCAAGGGCAGGTCCTCAGAGTCAACCACGTCGCAGATGAAGTTGAGGTACTCAGGTACCAGCTCATCATAGCTGTCCATGATGAACACATGATGGACATAGAGTTTGATGTTCTTCTTCTTGTTGTTCTCAAAAGGTTAAAGGGAGATCACAAGGAATGAAGAGCAATGCTCTGGATTCCTACTGACCTTCCACATGGAACCTCTTGCAGTTTGATTTTTTATTATTATGTAGACAGAGTTCTGCATGCAGACCAGAAGGGGGCACCAGATCTCATTACAGATGGTTGTGAGCCATCATGGCATATGGTTGCTGGGAATTGAACTCATTACCTCTGGAAGGGTAGTCAGTGCTCTCAACCTCTGAGGCATCTCTCCAGCCCTGCACATTGGATTGTTTTGTCAGGATTTCTTTACCCTTCTCGCAGAGGCTCTGGACCTGGGACTCAGAGAGCTGGTTGCACTCATTCAGCTCCTTGATCCATTGGTCCAGCTCCTTGGTGAACATCTTTGTCTTTGATGATGCCTGTGCTAGCCAGCTGCCACTCTTCTCTGTGCTGCTCCAGTGCCTCCACCGCACCTGGCCCCATGCACACAACACTGTGCTTCCTTGGACCCTGTTAGCTGGTAAGCACTGGTGCTGGCCTCTGGCTAGCTCTGCTGTGCTGGTCGCCTCTGTGCCTCTTCCTCCACTTACCCTAGCTCAGGACTCGACTTTCCGTTCAGTATTAATATTTAAATAATACTTAGTTTATGTGTGGTGAATAAATTTACACAGGATGGAATCTTTTGTTCAATTTGTTATTCTTTCTTTCTATGTTCTGAAAAGTTCTGACCTCATAGAACTAGTCCATTTAGTAGCCATAATAGGAATATTTGCAAAGTATGATACCTGGAATACTATACTTGGCTACTATGAAGAGAGAATACATAAAATATTTTTGCATTTGATATTAGTGGCTTAGAAGAATCATTTTGAATCTTTATCAACACCTTAAAAGACCATGCTTTTTGGAGACACTGGAGTTTTAAAGACCTTTGAGGGTTAAGTGATAAAGAACTTTGATATTATTATTTAATGAAAAAAAAAAGACCGTGCTTTGATTTTTTTTGATACATTCTTTCTATGTAGCCCTGGCTGCCCTGGAACTTGCTTTGTAGACCAGGCTGACCTTGAACTCACAGACAGATCCTCCTAGCTCTGATTCCCAAGCACTGGGATGAAGGCTTACACCAGCATGTCTGACTTTAGTTCTAAGTTCTTTGAAACAGTCTCAGTATATATCCTTGATGGGCCTGGAGCTGCTGAGGAGAGCAGGCTGGCTTCAAAGTCAGAGATCTGTTTGCCTCTGACTCCAGAGCTCTGGGATTAAAGTGTTTGCTACTACACCTGGCTGAGATCCTTTTTTTATATGACTACTAAATGCCAATATTGGTTGTGATTTGAAAAAGTAGAATAACATACGTAGATTAAAAATTTCATGACAGACTTTACTGTGGGACCTGTTCTTTAGTAGGTCAGATCAATCTTGAATTCTATATTCACCTGAGGATGGCCTCATCTTAATGCTCTTAACCCCACACAAGCTACTATCCAGCTTATTTATGATTTAAACATGTAAAATGTGAAAACGTTGCTCCTTTGTTCATGATGCATAAGTTTTGATTGAGAGTTGAAGAATAGTATTGTTTTTTATTTAGATTTGTGTGATTTCTGTTAGCTTTTTATTCTTTTTGGATCATGTCTCCATGAATTAGTTCTAAATTATTGCTATTACTCATCATTCCTTTTACATTATTTGCTTTTACAAATATGAATTTTGCATCTCTTACAGTCTCCATTATTATAGATAATTTTTGTGCTGGCAGTGAAATCCAAGCAGAATTCAGGCTAGGGAGGTGCTCTACCATCGAGGAGGTCCCTTAATTTAGGGATTATTTAGAAATAGTTGATATTTGAAAATATGTTTTCTTTGGTATGATTTCAGTAAATAGATTAATTTTGCCTAATAATTTTTTTTTGTATTGGTTTTTACTTCATCTGTGGGTTTTCTCACAGGAGAATTGTGCTGTTAAATGACTTCATTTCTTAGCTTTAAAGGCATTTTTTTTTATTTCATGTATCCTACTTTGAATAAAAACTCAAGCTTTTCTTGTGGATATCAATGAGAAAAAAGTACATTATGCCACAAGACATATAATAGAATATTATATTATTCCCTACTATGTCTTCAGAAACATTTGTCCAAGATTACTTCTGTATCACCAGTGTGATAGAAGAATTGAACAGGAATAAGACTGCTCAAGACTCAGTCCTTTTAGCTGTTTTCATACTTTAAAGTAATAGAGGTACTCTTCCAATGGAAAAGGTTGTGAAGGGGAAGATAGAGTGGCAATTGACTATTTCATAGAGAGCACAGCCCATGCCAGATTACCCATTTTGTTAAAGCAGCGGTTTTCTTTTACACAAGATAAAACTAATGCTAGCATCAATCTAATTGGGTTGTTGAAAAAAATGGAACAACATATGAAATGTGACTATTAAAGGACAGCATACTGTAAGCATACAATAAATGGTTGCTATTATTATGTTCATTAGTATCAGAAGTAACAGCTATCAACAAGATTCAGTCAATACTGAGGGATGTATGTTTATTACCATGCATTGGCATAAAAGGGGAGATCATTGGACTAAGTGACATGTTAAATAAATATAATGGTCCCTTGTGCTTGGAACTCAAATCTGCACATTGGCTTCACAGCTGTAACACTATTAATTAAATCTTGTTCTTCAAGATGTAAATAGTTTTTTTATATACTGCTGCTTCCAGATTCTCTTGCTCCCTACTGCTCTCACTAGGAGTACTTGGGTATCATTGGAAGTCTCCAAGGCTATTTTTCATGTTTCCCTTTAAGATCAACAAGGGTACAATTAGGTTGTTGTTGCTTCCTTGAAAATTACACAAGGAGATTATTTTCCTTCCAAGTACCACATGCAGCCATAAAGGTAAGCATTTATTTCATCTGGCATATGTAAAATACCAAGAGACATACTGAAAATTCAACTCATACTTTTGTTTTCCAAGGAGCTACCCTGACACGATTCTGGCATCTTGAGGCTGAGTAAACTTATAAGCCAATTTTCTTTACTATTTAGCATTTTGAGAGGTGTAGGGCTTACCTGTGAAAATTCATTTTTTCCCATGAATTAATTCATTTGTACACTTCACTTGAGGACCCAAGCAGGTCAGTAACTAAGGTTTCTGATTGTGGCATTATTCCTATTATTTACTTTAAATTCCTCTCAAGACTTGGAACATGAATTGGAAACAATTTTTTTTTTTTTTTTTTTGCTCAAGACTTGATCCTTTATTTTTCCACCAGTTTCCAAAGTTTGCTTGGGTCTGGTGTTTCATATAGTATTTTAAATAGAGAACATTCTAACATTTCGAATATAGGAAAGCAAAATGTCAGTTTCCTTTTGTGGCTTTAATCTACCTAGTGTAGCCATAGATTTACTTTTGGTTCTGAGTGATAGTATTTGAGTAATTCTGCTTTTGTGTCTCAGTTTTTGTTAAACAGCTAATCTGACAAGTAGTTTAAAATTGTTTTTTGCCTTTTTAAGTGGATGATTTCTTTCTACATGGATAATCATCAAGAAGAATTTTGAAATATGACATTTGTGGTGATCTAGAAACTGCTCTTTCAAATATACAATTTCAAGGAATCAATTTAGAGGACTTTATAGAAGCAACATTCTTGAAACATAAAAAAATCTGGTTGCATGGGGACTAGGAAGATGATATTGTCTTTAATCTTTATATTTTATCTTTATATATTATGCATGTGGTACTTGGAAGGAAAATAATCTCCTTGTGTAATTTTCAAGGAAGCAACAACAACCTAATTGTACCCTTGTTGATCTTAAAGTGAAACATGAAAAATAGCCTTGGAGACTTCCAACGATACCCAAGTACTCCTAGTGAGAGCAGTAGGGAGCAAGAGAATCTGGCAGCAGCAGTATATAAAAAAGGTATTTACATCTTGAAAGATTTTATATATATCCATATATATTATAAATATGTAAGTGTCAAGTAAGCATTTGGAAATGGTAATGAGTTTACTTAGTATATGTAGTTTGGTTCTTAACCCTCTAGAAAGAAAAAAAAATCAAACTTACCTGTCAATATCATAATTCACTTACTTAAGAAATAACAGAATTAGGAATTGTGAGAAATATGCAAATCCTTTTCAATTATCATAAAGATTGAAAGTTTGGAATATGTTTGAGTGGGTTAGTGTCTTGGTTAATTTTTTTCTATTGCTGCGACAAAACACCATGACCAAGACAGCTTATAAAGACAGTGTTTAATTGTGCTTATGGTTTTAGAGGATTAGAGGCCTAATGACAAGAAAAACTGAGAGCTCAAATTTTGATCAGCAAGCAAGAGGCAGAGAGCATATAGAAAGACTATTACTCTTTTGACCTCAAAGTATGCCTAAGTGACACCTCTCATCCAGCAAGGACACATCTCCTAATCCTTCCCAAACAATTCTAACAATCCAAGACCAAGTACTCAAAGATATAAGACTGTGGTGGCCGTTTTCACTTAAACCACTACAGATATCAGATTAGACTACCACCACACATTTAGGAAGAGTCTAAAAAACATAGATTAGATTCTATTCTAAAGATAGAAAAAGAATGAGACCATCAAAAATCTTCTTGGGTAACTCTTACATCTTGATTCAACCCATTTCTAATAGTCTGTATGTCATCACGAGGTCGTGGTCTTACTGGGAAAGATTCAGTATGTCTTACTCTCTCAACTCCATGGCAGCTCTCTCTGACTCTGCCTTCTTTCTCCCAGAATTCTCTTCTGTCTACTCCACCTACCCGATATCTGCCCTATCAAAAGGCCAAGGCAGTTTTCTTTATTCACCAATGAAAGCAACACAAAATACAGAAGACCCTCCTATACCAGGATATCTGTGATACTATGGAAAGACCAAATATAAAAATATTAAGAAAAGAGAAAATAGAATAACCCCAGCTCAAAGGCCCAAAAATATTTCCAACAAAATTATAGAATAAAATTTTCCTAGCCCAAAGAAGGAGATGCCTATAAAGATACAAGAAGCATGCAGAACAACAAATAGACAGGACAAGAAAAGAAGGCCCCCTTAACACATAGTAATTGGAACACTAAATGTAAAGAACAAAGAAAGAATATTTAAAGCTGCAAAGGAAAAAAAAATTTCAAGTAACATAAAAGTAGACCTCGTAGAATTATACCTGACATCTTAGTGGATACTCTAAGTAGCCTGGACATAAATGCTGAAGACTCTAAGAGACTACAGATGTCAGCCCAGAATACTATACCCAGAAAAACTTTCAAATACCATAGATGGAGAAAACATTTCAGTTCTTAACATTTATGTCCCAAACACAAGGGTACCCAAGTTTGTAAAAACAACAACAACACTATTACAGCTTAAATCACATATTGACCCTCACATACTGATAGTGCGAGACTTTAATACCTCACCCTCACCAATGGACATGTCATCTAGACAAAAACTAAACAGAGAAATGCTGGAGTTAACTGATGTTATAAAGCAAATGGACCTGACAGATATTTACAGAATTTCACACAAATACAAAATAATATAACTTCTTCTTAGAATCTCATGGACCTTTCTTAAAAATTGAACAAATATTTAGATACAAATCAAGTCTCAACAGATACAGAAAACTGAAATAACCACTGGCATCCTATCAGAACACCACAGGTTATAGCTGGATATCAACAATAACACACACAATGGAAAACATACAAACTCCTGTAAACTGAACAACTTAATGAAAAATGGGTCAGGAAAGAAATCAAAGCCTTTTTACAACTGAATGAAAATAAATACAGAACATACCCAAACTTATGAGACACAATGAGTGTGGTTTTAAGACACAAGTTCATAGCGCTAAGTGTCTACATGAAAATATTAGAAATGTTTCATACTAGCAATTTAACAGTACTCCTGAAAGCTACAGAACAAAAAGGAGAAATCACACCCAGAAGGAGTAGATTGCAAGAAATAACGCAATTCAAGACTGAAATCAATAAAATGGAAACAAAGAAAACAATACAAAAATCAAAGAAATAGTTGATTCTTTGAGAAAAATCAATAAGATTGATAATCCCTTACCAAATTAACAAAATGCAGAGAGAATATCCAAATTAACAAAATCAGAAATGAAAATAGGGACATACCAACATACACTGAGGAAATCCAGGGAATCATAAGATATAGTTTAAAAACCTGTTTCCTTCAAATTAGAAAATCTAAAAGGAGTGGTTAATTTTCTCAATGTGTACCATAACATAACAGAGATAATTTACAGCAAGCCTATAACCAACATCAATTTAAATGGAAAGAAATTTGAAGTAAGTCAACTAAAATTAGGAATAAGACAAATTTGTTCACTCTCTCCATAAACATGAGAGTAATTCTTTGGATAAAGTAAATATTTTCCTGTGCCATCAATTTAGGAACATATAAAAATGACACTATGTTTTTAAATAACCTTTTTTTTTCTGACAGATCTGTGTGGAATCTCCCATGTCCAATTGATTTAATACAACATAATTTGGTATCATCATATGCTGTCTAAACTGAGTTGTTCATATTTGGTTTCAGGAGTCTTTCCTGGTCACAGAAAACCACACTTGCGGCCTGTGCCTTGTGGCTTTGAAAGTTTTCTTGTTTTTTCACAATGTCATGCGTACTTCTTTGTCTTAGTGGAGGGTATCATGTGCCAGTAGTAGTTATAACACTCAACCTACCCGAAAGTTGGGCGACCCTTGAGGTGCTGTCCTCATAACTTGATTTCTTAGGAGCCTGCTGCTTTGATGGCCTCCAAACTTGCCCAATCTCTCACATTCTTCCACATAAGTAGTATTATTATTCTTAATAAGTTTGTAATGATTATAGTGAGAGAGGCCACCAACTGAAAACCTGAGGCTGCTGAGAGTAGAGCATGGATCCTAACTTCAGTGGAAGCAGCTTGCTGCTTCCCAGAGAACAGCTTGAATCATTTCCTGGGAGACCTGCTGTTGTGCTTTTAAAAAGGAAACTCAAATACACAGGTGGAATTCTTAATGGAGGAAATTGAACATAAGGTCATTCTAGAACAGCCCCGTGCAGAACAAACAGAACACCAGCAAATATCATTAAGATTATGGATTCTCTTGCTGTGAAGTTAATTAGTAAACTTAATGCATACAATCTCATGGCTGGGAAACTTCAATTAGGACCAAAATTAGAATGATAAAGAATTTAGGTGGTATTTGCAATGGTTCATAAGATAAAATCAGATTTAACATCATGTCTGTCACTTTTACTTTTTTTCCTAACAAAATAGCAATTCACGACTTTGGCTATTTTCATATAATAAAATAAAATTGCACTTGCAATTAAATGATAATGGATGCAATTTTAGCTGACTCACCAAATGTGATCAGAGACCTCAAAATACAGTTATAAACAAACTGCACTGTCTCAGAGGAAGTAGACTCACTGCATTGTGTGATAAACACAATTGCACCATCACAGAGGAAGTAAAAACTCATTGCATTGCTATACTAGTTTTCCTTTGTAGCTTTCTTTTTTAAAAAATCACAAGAATCTTACAAAAATATCCAAAATAATTTCTCTTTGTACAGAGACAGTCACCTTGTACCATAAACTAATTTTTGCTTCAGTAAGAATTGGTATGTTAAATACTTCATCATGTTCTTGAATGTAAAGGGCAATATAATAGACCCACATTTGAATTTTTTTTAACATAACTGGGCATCACAGAAAAACCCTCAAAGCTCCTGTCAGTTGAACAAGAGTTCTAGACCCTTCACTCAGAAACAGTAAGTCTCTGAATGAAAGTAAAGAAGAAAGGAAAAGAAAGCAGAGCAACGGTACAGGAAAACTTGGAAAAAACAAAAACAACCCCCCCAAAAAACCCCAAAACTCAAAACTGGCTGAGCTGCAACCTTGTACCATAAGCAAATCATGACCAGGTAAGACCAGAGTCTCAGATCTCTTATTTTTGTAGAATTATTGTGACAGCCTTGATTTACCTAACCCTGAATTCTCTTATATGCTGTAATATCTGTTACACCACCATGTTGCCCTTTTTTGTAATATCCTATCTAGTGTAATGCAAATTGTTAAACTTTAATTTAAATTTTATGCACACCGCAGCTGGAATAACATTTTATCAGCTATCTTTGTTCTTATAAAACTTTCTTCATACCCACAGCACTGGCAATTTTAACAGTAGCACACAGGAAACTTAGGACAGGAGGATTTTCTAGAATTCTAAACACACAGGAGTGTGAAACACATTCCAATAAGCAAGGTTTCTCTGCTGGAGAAAAAATATAATAGGCTTTAACATTGCAACATTTAAGAAACAGGCAAATGTGGCTTTAATATTGTACTGGCTGGTTTTGCTTGACACCAGCTAAAGTCATTAAAGAGGAAGAAGTCTTATTTAAGGAAATACAACCATGAGAACCATTGGTGAGGTATTTTTTCAATTACTGATCAATGGGGAGGACCCAGTCCTAGGCTGGTGGTCATGGGTTCTATAACCCATGAGCAAACCACGTGGAACAAGCCAGAAAGCAGCACCCTCCATAGCCTCTGCATTAGTCCCTGCCTGCAGGTTCCTGCCCTGTTTGCATTCCTGTCCTGATTTCCTTTAGTAATAAACAGTGATATGAAAGTGTAAGTCAATTAAACCTTTTCCTCCTCAACTTGATCTTTGGTCATGCTGTTTCATTGCAGCAATAGAAACCCTAATGAAGAAAAATATATAACAATTTTTTTATTTTCCTTCCTTTTCCTTCCTCCCTCCTTCCCTTCCTTCTTTCCTTCCTTCCTTCCTTCCTTCCTTCCTTCCTTCCTTCCTACCTTCCTTCCTTCCTCCTAAAGCACAAAACAATCCCACAACAGTTTGGACTTATTAGTAAAAGGGTTATTTATTTGAGGCATCTTACTGAATGGGAGAAGATCTTCACTAACTCCACATCGGACAAAGGTCTGATCTCCAAAATATACAAAGAACTCAAGAAACTAGACATTAAAACTCTAAATTACCCAATTAAAAAATGGGGTAATGATCTGAACCGAGAATTCTCAACAGAAGAAGTTCGAATGGCCAAAAGATACCTAAGGTCATGCTCAACTTCCTTAGCAATCAGGGAAATGCAAATCAAAACAACTTTGAGATACCATCTTACACCTGTCAGAATGGCTAAAATCAAAAATACCAATGATAGCCTATGCTGGAGAGGATGTGGTGTAACGGGAACACTCATCCATTGCTGGTGGGAATGCAAACTTGTGCAACCACTTTGGAAATCAGTGTGGCGATTTCTCAGGAAATTGGGAATTAACCTACCTGAGGATCCAGCAATACCACTCTTGGGAATATACCCAAGATATGCCCAAATATACTACAAAAGCATTTGTGCAACTATGTTCATAGCAGCATTATTTGTAATAGCCAGAACCTGGAAACAACCTAGGTGCCCCTCAATGGAAGAATGGATCAAGAAAGTGTGGAATATATACACATTAGAGTACTACGCAGCAGTAAAAAACAATGACATCTTGAATTTTGCATGCAAATGGATGGAAATAGAAAACGCT
>PVIU01007158.1:0-94528 GCA_004026605.1 Ondatra zibethicus | reverse complement strand
TCCCTTCTCATTGCTTTGTGAGGGGTGCAGGCATCTGAGAGTAATCACATTTGTCATCTGAAAGAGAAGAAGTGCTTTAAAAACAATGTCTGCAATAAGAGTGAGAGCAGCTACCCCCAAACAGTGCTGAGCCCCAGATTTTCTCATGGACAATCACCACTGCTTGTTGTGCCCACAGCGCACAACACGCATGGCTGCCCTCGTTGTGAAGTTGAGGAGACTGAGACAGAGGGAACTGAATTCTCCAGATCTGTAAACATGGGGTTCAGGATGCGGTTTCTCTGTCTTGGGCTCTGTGCGCAATAGTAACTAGGTGAACTTAAAGAAACCAGAGTGATCTGGTGTCTAAACTCTTTATTAAGGTAAAATGAGCCCTTCAGTGACTTCCCCCCACCCTGACTGATACCGGACTCCACAGCTCCACCTGTGTGCTGGGATTCAGGATGGAAGCCCTTCCCCAGCTTCTGCCTCTTGCTTTCACTCAGCTGCTAACAGAGAAAGCTGCACACTCTGTCAGCCCAAAGGGGACAAAGACTGTCAGATGGACAGTGTCCCCTCCCAGAAAGAGATCTAAGCTGTGCCAACCTTGGTGGGTAGGAGGGATCTGGGGGCCAAGGACATGTCCTGTGCTCTCTCTAGGCATCCACCGAGATGGTTAGTTGATTCACTTATCCCAACTTCTAGTCCAGATCCACTGAATAGAACACGCAGGAGTGTCTGAGGCTCCAGAGCTGCCTGAGGTGGCGGGCCGGGGCAGGCAGGAGCCCTATGATAGTGGACTACAGGGAGTCTGCATATAGGTTATTGCTAGAGTCTCCTCCCCAGGTACCAGGAGATAGATCTGAGGAGAGGGTTGCAAAGAAGGGTGGGTGGTACTCCATAGGCAGTTCTTGGAAGCATCTGCCCTCCCCACAATCTTCCTCCTACCCACTAGTAACAGTTGGCAGTAGAGTTCACCGTGACAATCAGAAGAGAGAAGACACCCGCTGATGGTGTCAGGTCAGACTTGGAAATGAGCCCAGCTCAGCATCAGAGCTGCATCTGTGTAGGCCCATGGCCTGTGGGTTCATAGCACCCCTGAGATGCAGGCTGTGGCAGCATATGGATGCCATCCATGAGGTCAAAGGTTAACTAGAATCCTTCTTCCATAGCTGTCCTTAAAAGCCCATTGTGACCATGTCACTCATGGGTTCATTTTAAATGGTTCATTACCTCATTCTCGAGAAATTGACATTTTCCCCTTAGAGAACATAATTCATCCACTAATCCCAAAGTGGGTGTGACTCGCGCCAGCTCTTCCCCTGGTAAGAGAGTCCTTTGCTGCTCACCTGCCCACCATGTGTCTAACAAATAACATGAACTCAGTAAGTGCCTGCCGAGTGGGTAAATGTATGTTTTCTACTTTTTAAAGTTGGAAAGCAGACTGCTGGCTACCTCTAGGGGCTGACTGTTGTCCCTAGGTACCCACTGTCTCCTGCTCATCCCCCTCATTGAGAGACAACCCCACAGAGAATTGGCGTGTTTTTCAGGTGGCCTTTCTGGTGGTGCTGTCCATCTTGGGAATACAGTCTCAGGCAGAAGAGGTGAGTTGGCTTCTTAGAGCTGTGGGAGAAGATGAGAGGCCAGGCCGTGCAAGGGCTGGACAGTCCACATGTCTTCACTGAGACGGAATCCCAGGAATGGGAAAGATGAGGGGTTATTTCTTTCTGCCTCCAATGCCTCCACAATGTAACCCAACATACTAAAATGTGGTGAGTCCCGTTTCCCCTGCGATGACATCACTTCAGAGCTCACTTCGAGCCTCTTGGACATAATATAACAAACCAGTGGGCAAAGCTTCGCATTCAGTCTCAGCCTGAACTTGGCATGGGCTTCCAGTGAACTGTCCAGTGCAGGTTTTATCCCAGTGGACTGTCCAGTGCAGGTTTATCCTGGTGAACTGTCCAGTGCAGGTTTATCCTGGTGGACTGTCCAGTGCAGGTTTTACCCCAGTGGACTGTCCAGTGCAGGTTTTATCCCAGTGGACTGTCCAGTGCAGGTTTATCTTGGTGAACTGTCCAGTGCAGGTTTATCCTGGTGGACGTACAGTGAAGGTTTTATCCCAGTGAAAGAACTGCTTCCCGATGCACACCATTTACGGAAATCTGATTTTGTCTTGGTTGTCAATTCTAGGTTTTTAACATCATCACACAAGGCATCAATGGCGGCAATGTCCAGGAGACAGTGAGCATCGACAACCAGAAGAACACTGCCACCATCAACATCCATGCAGGGTCCTGCTCTTCAACCACCATTTTTGACTATAAGCATGTAAGCAGCAAGTGGAACTTTCTGTAAGATTGGTTTTATAGAGGGACATATTTAATTATACTGTCTATCTTTACATGTCCTTAAAATTTTCCTCACGTCTTCCTTTCCCTTTAAATGATCAAGCAAGAAAATAAAACATCTCTAAGAAAAAAAATCTACATTTCCTCAACAGTGATGGCATTGTCCCACTCCTGGCCCAGACACGGGCTGGAAGAATGGCCAAAGCAATGCTTAGAACATAAACAGGAAAATGCCTTTTGGATGAATAAATGAGAATTTCTGATACAAAACATACAGAAAATGAGCAGAAACCCAGAACAATGCACACACTTAAATTATTTCTGTAGACCTTATGACATGACACTTGCTACAAGGCCCTCCCAGTGTTGGTTACCAGGGTAATAAGTCTTAGAAACTTCGTCCATCCATTTACTGATTTGGATTACTTTACTATTTTTTTCCCAACACTTATTATGGGCTGCCTTACCCAGAGATACCCAGCATGGACACCAACAATGGGTGTGTGAAGTTGGTTTTTTTCCCTTACTTCTCAAAACTCCACAGATGCACTCTTCCTGGCACTGCTGGGAGTCTCGTGGCACTCTCTGAGAGGAGAGCCTTTGAAGTCCTCAGCAGGAAGTGCAGCTAACACCATCTTTAAATAGATTCATGGAAATCCCAAAAGTGACTTTTAAAAAGTGAATTGTGGAGACTTTGTTTAAGCCTCTTCCTCTCTCATCAGCCTCGGTGCCTCAACCTATTGTCAAATTTTAGGTACTAAGAACTTCTGAGAGTTGAAAAATCAGAAGTAGAATAATTTTTAAGTATTTGAAGCATCACAGAAATTTTCCATTCAAGGTCAAAATGTGATGATCTTTGATCCTTTCTCATGTCAAAGTTTCACATCCCTGTGCTCCTCAGCCTCCTCAGGCCACCCCTGTCCATGCGGTGATAGAGTCTGAGGCAGAGAAAGAGGGAAAAGGAGGGAGAACAGGTGAAGTTGTGTGGGGTGAGGGTAGGCGTCAGCACGCCTAGGAGACTTCTAGAACGTCAAGCCAGGTCGAGATGTTCTATGTTTGAATTTTTCAGAAGAGAAGCCTCTAGTCATTGTGGCTACTGTGTACTCAAAATCCATTGTGAAATACATGGTAAATTTCACTGGATTTGAATTTAAGTAGCCACATGTGGGGCCATTATGGTATTGAATGATACAGTTCTGAAGGATATTGTCATAGTCAGAATGGAAGAACAGGCTAGCTAAAACACAAAGGAAGAGGCAGAAAGCGATTCCTCCTCAGTCTTTAAACCCTTTGCTGTAGACCCTGCTTCCAGAACATATAGCTTCATAGGCATACAGAAGGCACGCAGGGAAACAAAACTCCATATCAAAGATGAGGGGACAGAATTTCGAAATGACATTAACTCACGACTAACTTAATCCTTTCTTCTAAGACTCAATGTCAATCTCACCCAATCAGGATCACAGAAACTTTAGGGTCAGTAACTGTGCTGTTGCTCCTTCAGGGTTACATCGCATCCCGAGTGCTCTCCCGAAGAGCCTGCTACATCCTCAAGATGGACCACAAAGCCATCCCGGCTCTGGACAAACTCCAACGGTACATCTACGAGAAGCAGGTAGGTTGGGAGTCCTTGAAAAGTGTGCTCCTGAGCCAGTACAGGCTGCTGCCCACAGAGAGATGTGAAAGGGATAAGAACTGTCTTTGCAGAGGGGGCTGGTGAACCTTTCTTCTTGGAGGTGAGATCTAAGATTTGTCATTTGCTTGAAAATGGAGAACATTTATCATATTCAAGGAATCAATGATGCAGACAAACAATACCAAAGTGTGAGACTCTCCACCCAGTGCGCAGAGGCTGGACACCTAGTTTTGGCTCTGACTACACCGTCCCATCTGTCTCTCCCCTTTCAGGAGATTTACCTTCTGTGGGTTTATTGCAGTGTAATACCATGGGTGAAAAAGAGCTTCTCTTCCAGGCAGAGTAGTCACAGGAAACCATGACTTGAAATCTCTGAATGTACTTTATCTAGCCACTGAAAAGAGAAAGCCATTCACAGCTAAAGGCAGGTCTAGCAGGCTTCCGGTTTTGTCAACCCTGTTCTCTGTTACGTCACCTAGACAATGAGCATCATGGATTCCACAGAGTTCACCTGGGTCAAGTACAACCCTTTGAAGTCTCTGCTCATGAAGGTGGATTGGTTCCTGTTTGGGTCGCCTATTGAGCATCTGTGCAAGCACATTCCCCTGTATGAGGGGGAGGTGGTTACAAAGTTGCCCAGTGAGTACCAAGGAGGCTAACAAAGCGCTGGCAGCTGCTGCATACCACACCGTTGGGAGGTGGGGGTGGCGCGGCTGTGTGAAATATGCCTAAGTGAAAAGATGACTTAGTTCAGTTTACTTTAGGAATTGAAGTCCTACTACGTGAACTAACTGTTAGAGATGTCAGGAATGCAGAGGCAAAACTCTTGCCTCCCGGGGGCTCAGTGCCATGGGAAAGGGAATGAGTGAAATGACAAGTGGATTGGGAGGGCTCCATGCAGGTAAGCACTTCCGGAGCACCTTTCAAGTGGGATTCTCTAGAAATATTTAGGAACAGCGCCAGGATCTGGCCTAAGGGGCTCAGGGAAGCGAAGACAGAGTGAGCGGACAGGCAGAGGACAGCAGCCGGGTGTCACAGGGCACTGTGATCATACCTGAATTTCGTACTGACTATGGCAAAACGGCCAGAGCCATGGACAATGAACTCAACAAAAGACATTTGTCAGAGTAGTGGGAGGTGAAGAAGACAGCGTTAGCATTTGCTGTGCGTTATGCCCAGAAAGACAGTGTTCATAGGTGTTAGAGAGGCAGGAGGGCATGCTGAGCCGCACGGTGTCCACCGAGATCCAGCAGAGTTGTTGGTCTTATGTAAGCTAATTTATTATTACCATTATCATTATTATTATTATAGATAGCTATTGCTAAAATCTTGATGCTATGAAATTACAAGGCCCTACCCATCAGGACCTCTTGAAAATGTTGACTTGTTGTATTGAAACACATTGTTAATGCCATTTCTTTACATTTTTCCATTTTCAGAAGAGGTAGACACTGGAGCCTGTGCAAAAGTCGGCCTCCTGGGGCTCTTGGGCTTCTCCATCTGCGCGGGAACTCACATCTAAGATGGTCCCTCAGTTGACTTCATCTTTCCAGAGAAATACACCTTTGGTTTCCACTCAGAAGCCAAACTAGATTCTTCCCAGCATTCCATCTGCTTATGGGATTCCATAACGACACATAAATATATTTACAGATATCTGTGTGTTTGTTCCTTTCACGGGCACAGTGGGGAAACCAAGCAATGTTGACCTTAATATATAGAAGGACTTTAAATAAGGTATACAATGTATAAAAATGTCCAGATGACGGGGTTGAGCCATGTGCAGTCTACCAGTAGGGTATGAGCCTCCATCTCCCTCTGCAGCCGCCTGCAGACCAGCTGCCCGCCTGTGATCTCAAGGCGGTCTCATGGAGTCTGGGCAGCTGGATGCAAGCTCAGAACCAGGAGAGACTTCAACAGGAATCTCTCTCTATCACTGTGCCTTCCTTGTCTCACACTGGCCCATGGACAGATAAATCAGAAGTGCCCTCTATGTACTGGGCGCCAGGGATGATGGGATAAGAAGCGCAAGGCATGTACCCCTTGAGCTCAAGCTCAAGGATGCTATCTTCTGGTGGGGAAATGGGGCGTTTCTATAAAGAGTTCGATGACAGTAGTATTGAGTGTATTATTGACTACCAAGCAAAGGACAGAGAGTTTCAGGTGTTTGCGAGGGATGGAACCCAAACCAGATTTGTTGCAGTTGAGGGTAATCTGAGTCTTATGTAGCTAGTGACTGGAGAGGAGGAGTGTCCTGGAGTTGGGTGCTTGATAGGGACTAGATTATTTTCCTGCCTCTCAGTTGCGTTCTTGCTCCCGCAGCCTCTGCATCTTCGTGGCTTTTCTGCGTAAGAAGAGAGAACCAACACCATGGCCCGCCACAGGATCCCCATCTCTGTTTCCTCGGCAGAGAGACAGAGCTTCTCTTCATTCTGGTTATGAGTTGGTTTTAGCTCTAAAGTCTCTGGTTGGCTTTCATGGCCAGGGTGGGCAGCTGGATGTGGGGAGAGTGGTAGCGTTCCTAACCTCCTTGGGGGTTTGCTCATACAGTTCCTCTTGCTTTAATTGTATTCGATTCCCTTTGAAAGTAGAGCCATGGGTCTGCTTCTTCACTTTGCTGTTTCTAAATCCCCCCTCCCTCCTAAGGAGTCTGGGTCCCACTACAGTTCCTCATAGTTAGCCCCTTCATAGTAAAAGAAAGTAGACATCAACTTTTAAACTCCGGAGTGCTCAAGCCTTCTTGGGCTGTGAGCAAAGAGGATCAAGCCGCACCAGTGGTCTCGAAAGCTGGAAGAGGCCCCAGGTCAGGCGGAGTGCCGGATGGGACTGTGAGTTCCTCCTCACAGCACTGCGCCCTACACACTCATTTGCTCATCTAAGGAGGATGAAATGCATTCTAATCATTTTAGATGCTGGCATTAGAAGATGTAGACCCCAATATTCCATTGCAGAATTACCTGTTAGGCTTGAAGAATGAATTCAGTGTTATTGGGGCAAACATAATGAGCTAAAAGTCAATATTGAGCCTCCTGGTTTCTAACAATGAAAAAATAACTTAGGCGAGTCCAGCTTTCCTACCATTACAGCTATACACCCAACAAAATATGAAAAAATGATTTCTAAGGGCATGGGGGTGATCCTTGCAGAGAAAACCAAGAGAAAGCGTCACTTATCTGCTGCCGATCACAGCTGTCTACTGTTCCCCTCAAAACCAGCTCACTGCCAGTCCATGTCTTTCCCCAGCCCTTCCTTTCCAGTTAATGTAACCGCAGGCTATGTGAGTCGAGGCTAAGCATTCCTTCTGCATAGTCCTTCAATTGTAGGGAACTAACCGTGATCTGTCACGTTAGTTTTCAACTATATATGACTTCTCTCCTGTCCCCAGGAGATGAGCCACCATCATTGTCACAGCCAGAGAGGGTTCTTCTGGCCTCCAGCAAGGACAGATGTTGCTCAACACTCTGCTGCACAGTATGCCCCTACAGTGAAGGATTTTCTAGCTCAAAATTTTAATAGTGCCCATGTGGAGAAAGTTAGTCCTGTTTCTCCTAAGAAAACAAGATTGTATTTTCTCTTAAGAAAGCAAGAAGCAGATTGGCCTAGAATGGTCAGGTGACCAAGGCTCTGACCAATAACATGTAGGCAGAAGTCTGCTAAGTGAGGCTTCCAGAAACCATATTCTTTCCAGATAAAGAAAGATAGATTCAGATGGCTGGAAATTCTCTTCTTTGCTTTTTCCTATTGTCCTTCCTAATGGGAATGTGATACTGATGTCCAGAACCATCTCAGCCATGTTGAGGTCATGAGGTCACAATCTCAGGGAGGCCAAGTCAGGAAAGTAAGGTCTGTGCCTCGCCTTACGCCTCAATACAAATCTTGATCTATTTTCAGCATTTATCATTCAGCTGAATGAAAATGAAACCATAGGCCTGCAACAGCCTCAGGAAACCGGCTGACATTGCTGTCACCCACAACAGTCCTGAGCAACTTGTGCTCTGCGAGTCAGGACCTGAGGCCTCAGGCTCTGGTCTTTCCACAGAGCTAAGGAGACTGTGGCCATAGATATCTTGGGGGGGTCCCTTGCTGGGGACAACAGAGGTCTGCTTTGTGATATGGACCCTACTCTAGAAGGAACTTGAAAACCTTGTCCCCAAGGTTCCAAGGAACAGGAGTGATGTGGAGAATTAGGTGACACCACATGGGAGCAGGGGCTAGTGATAGAGACCACAAGGGGTACAGTTACAGGCTGAGGGCTGAATATCTGGATCCTTATTCATTTGCAATGGGGACAGATATCTAAGGGTCACTGCTCCTGGCTTAGAGTTCTAGAGGGAGCCTGCAGGGGATGAGGGAGCCTGCAGGGGATGAGGGAGCCTGCAGGGGATGAGGGAGCCTGCAGAGGAAGAGGGAGCCTGCAGAGGAAGAGGGAGCCTGCAGAGGAAGAGGGAGCCTGCAGGGGATGAGGGAGCCTGCAGGGGATGAGGGAGCCTGCAGGGGATGAGGGAGCCTGCAGGGGAAGAGGGAACCTGCGGAGGATGAGGGAGTCTGCAGAGGATGAGGGAGTCTGTCTGCTAGCAAGTAACATGGAAACTTTATTACTTTTTTTCCTAAAAGGTAGAAAATGCACCTCCCTCCTCTCCAGATTACAGGGTTAGTGCTGTATGGAAAGCCAGAAGGTAGAGGACTGGAACAGGTTGCTTCCCACAGGCAGAGGCTGGAGCAGGCAAGTCCAGTCTTCACATGGCTGATGTAGGGGTTCAGAGCCCAGGGATCTCACCACAGATGGACAGTCCCATGAAGGAGAGAAACTGGAGCTCAGAACAGGATTCTGGATCCATGGCCAGGGCAGAACCTTCAAGAGGAGGGAACCACACTTTAGAGAGATGGCCAGAGTCATCCGTACATGAGGCACCTGCGTTATGAACCCTCAGGTCAACGCAGGCCCATCCTGGCCCCTCTCTCCAGCCTCTACAGTAATCATCTTTCTTTATTATGTATCTTAATCCCCTAGCCTGGCATGTCCTGTTTCTCTCCTGGACCGTCAGTTCTGAAGAACTCTGACTTGTGGATAAGAGAGTGGTAACAGCTATGTTGCTGACTGAATCTGGACCGATAGGCAGATCTTGGAGTCTTACCCCTGCTAGCTAGGCTCTTCGGGTCACTGATCTCCTTCACACTCCAGCCATCAGCTGTGCTATTTCCTGTGTGGTCTATAACCATTAGGCCTTGAGAAAGAGTAGAACAAAGGACTCCAAAGCCACAGGCCTTCCCCTACAGTGGGCATGGCAAAGCTTGAACCAGGGCAGGATGTCCATCAGGCAGCAGATCCCTGAGGAGATGACTGGCTTTGGCCTTCTGATGAAGCGATTGGCTGTTTCCCTTCCCCACAAGCCCCGAATACATCCCAGGCCACGGAAGCAATGGATCAGCTGTCATAACAGCTGGCTGATAGGCACTGAAACTCCTCCTGCATCTTTTGATTCACATGCCGCCTTCTTTTGCTTTCTGAACACACCTTCTTTTTGCTGCTGGGCAAAGTAGGCGGGGACTGCTCTGCACAGGTCCTGGACAGGCACTCCGTATTGGGCCAAGTTTTTGACTCGGCTGGGTAAAACCGTGTAGGTCAGTCCACGGGTGGGTGGGTAGTGACCGGAATCCTGGAAGATGGGGGCGTCTCAGGCATGGCATATGAAAGAAGGGACTCACAGGCAAGTTGTGAAGCTGCATGGGGCAATTCAGGTAACTGTGCCTGCTGAGAACCCCGACTTGCTTTCCTTTAGATGCAGCATTTTAGCAAGCCACAAGAGGGCGAAAGTGACTCTGGTAAAAATCTGTATGTGTCCCAGTGGCATTTCTATTAGCTTTAGATTTATCGTTTCTGAACCAAAACGATAGAGCAGTTTGTTGCACTTACATTTTGTCAATTTAGATGAACGGGACACTTTCAACTCCTCTTTTAGAGATTTATGTATTCTAATTTTATGTGCCTGAGTGTTTAATTAAAGTTACAGTCTGATGTGAGTCACCTTGTGGGGGCTGGAAACCAAACTGGGTTCCTCTGCGAGAGCAGCAAGAGCTTTTAACCTCTGAGCTGTTTCTCCACCCCAACTTCTTTTAAAAATAGCGTTGCTTTAACACACTTTTATTTCTTTCCCAGAGTTTGTACTGCTACCCCAGTCCTGAGTACTGTTCAAATGTGTTGATATTTAAGCAAAATTTGAGCAGAGTCCATGAGTAGCCAAGGATTTCTTCCTGGGTTTTAATTATTCCTATTAACAACAGTTCCTGTCCCGCTTGAGAGCGCAGGCAAGAATTTCAGCACTCTTGGACTTGAGTGCAATTAAAGATGTTGGTGATGACAATGATAACGGTGTGTATGGGCATGTTCATGCATTTGTGTGTGTGTGCACGTGTGTGCATGTGTGTGTATGTGTGTGTGTGCATGTGTGCGTGTGTGTGCATGTGTACGTGTGTGTGTGTGTGTGTGTGTGTGCGTGTGGTGGGTCAGGAAAGACAGGGAGGAGTGGAAGCGGGGACATGAAATCACTGCAATGCTCGCATCCAGCCACTTGTCTTCTCTAGCACAGCTCGAGCCCAGTGGGGATGCATCTAAATGAGGTCACTGATTCAACTGTGACTTGCCTTGAGAGGCGACTGATGTCCTCGAGTTCATTGCACATGATGTGATTTCACGGCTTGAAGAATAGGTACAGCGGAAGCTCCCATGAGTGAGCACTGTCCAGGAGACTGGCTATAAGTTGGAAAACCCCGTAGTAGACGCTATCAGAGAGGACTGGACTCACCTGTTTGCCCAGGGCCTGGATAATATCATCCAAACTTGGGAAGACTGTTAGGTCCATCTTGGCCAGGACACAGGCCATCTTACTAAACAGCTTAGCTGCCAGGAGGGCCTTAAAGCAACAGAGCAGAAACATGGCACTCAATCAGTCCCAGTACTAACGCACCCACCCCCCTCAGGTGTCCAGACCCTGTTAGTCTGACTGCAGTGCAGAACATCTCAGCAGTGCAGCTGGAAGCCAGGGCTCACGGCAGCATCAGGAGAGGTGTGGTACTGAGCCCTGCGCTCCCTAGGCCCAGTGCTGCCATCTCCTCTGCTCCTGATGGTGAAGGCTTTCTCTCCTAGGGTGTTGTGATGCTAACACAAGGATGTGTGCGCCTGACTGGGCAGGACGGTAATACAACAATACAGGTGATCTTAAGGACCTGGCTGGCTGTTCAATGGCTCTTGGGATCCTCAGTGGCCTCTCTGAGCCTCAGTTTCTATCTCTGTAAGGCAGGAGGAATGGCCTTTCTTCCTTGGAGTTGCCATGAAGTTGAGGGGAGAGCTGAGATCCCCACTACCTGGGAGAATGTTGTGTAAACTGGAGAGGGCTCTCTGAAAACCCAGGGCAGTCAGAAGCCCTGCATCATTACTGCGACACTTGAATTCTAGAGCTAGGTCTGTCTTGGATGCCCCTTTCTTGTGGCCTATTGTTTTCCTTTCCTGACTTAGAGGTGCCATTTGCTACCCCAGACTCAACTGCAAGAAGCTAAGCCTCTAGCAATAGTTCGGCCTTCCTCGCGCCACCTAGCGGCCTACGGTAGAATGTTGTGCGAGGAAATTTTTACTTGGGTTTTAACAACATCCATCAAAGACAATCAGTCTGTAGCCTGTGAGCCTTCTGGGAGGATTCAGGGAATCTTCTTTAGGATTTGAAAGTGGGGAGGTGAAAAGAGAGAAGGTATTCAAGGAAGAGAACATGACAAGAAGGTGACAGCTGGCTGAGGAGGGCCTGGGTAGCAGAGGGCAGAGTTAAAGTGTGGGTGTTGACTTCATTCCATCCTTCCAGTCCCACTAGGCGGGAGAGGCTGCTGTTGGAGCTGCTCTGCTGATATTGACACTGAGGCATGGCAGGCATAAAAATATCTCTATGTTCACAGAACATTTATTTATTATTCTGCCAAAGCAACGGGTTTCTCCTCCTGATCATGTGCCATTCTGATTGGTCTTACTACTGAAAGAGATGGTAGTTCACAGCACCATTCCCTTAGAAGTCAGCACCACAATACAGAGCTAAGACAAAACAGCTTCGGTAGCGCACCCCAGTCTCAGAGGAGGACAATGAAGATGGAAAAGCAGTCTGGTCTGTTTGGACCACTCACGAGTCCCTTGGCATTGCAATAAGCGTGTTTGACATCTTACATTCTTGTAGTCCACGATTCCATTCCATTCGCTCAGAACATTGTTGTCTTGGATGCTGACCATACCTCTGAAGGCATCGACATGGATGGTCTGGGTCCCCACAGAGCCATCCAGAGAATGACTGTCACTGGTGTTCTAGAAGAGACCAATGGATAGTGAGAAAAATAAATGGTTCCAAGTGTCTACCTATCTATCTCTTGCAGGGTTAAAGGGAATCTACGAGAAATTATGGGAATGCCACCCTTGGCAGTTAGCTTTGAGATACCTGTGCTAACAGAGGGTTAGGCAGACTGGGCCCTCTCCACCATACTCACCACCAGGGCCAGAGATGGAACTAGGACAATGGTCACAAGAAAGGAAGGTGTAATCTGAAATGGAACAAAGGTCAATGCTCCTTGTCCTTAGCCTCAGGTGAGCTTAGACTCCAGACTCTGCCTTACAGGACAGAGCCTTCCAATGAGGGTCTATAACTCTGGCCTTCGCTCATCCCTATGGGGCCCCAAGTGTATCAGGAGACCATAGTTTACCGTCCTCAGACAGGGTGCACCCACTGCCCAGGAGGCAAAGCTGTGTCAGCCACTTAAGAACACCTTCTGTGTGGTTTCCACTGTCAACCACTGGGGTAGATTTAGCCAACCTTATAGACTCTGATTGGCTCACAGGGCAGGGCCAGCCTGGGCCACGATAGTTCAGGCTTCCACTCTTCCTCTTTGCACCATCCTCTCTACTTCACCCAAACCCTAAAGCTCACAGATGGTCCTGGTCTATTCCCTGCCCATCCTCCAACCTCTGGAGTCTAACTCCCTCCAGGTTTCCTGTCCTCCAGATTCTTTTACCTTGTCTAAGAAGAAAAGCTACTCACCACCATTTCCGTACTATTTTGGGAGGGCAATTATGTTAGAAGGTACCCGGGCCTTAAAATATTTCGGTTGCTTATCTCCTCTGTGTGCCCTACTGATGGAGGGACTTCTCTGTATCAGACATTAATGAAAGAACTAGGGACTAAGATAAGCCAGCCATAGTCTATCATGGACTTGAGGCTCGCCCAGCTCAAGTGCACCCATTGTATCAAGTGGAACAGACAAGATTTTCCCTTCTCTGCCCACCCGTGTAAAGTCTGCATTCAGTTCCAATAATAAAGGGCAAGCTACACCTCAAAGGCAAAGGAAACTGCTGCTCTACAGCATCACTATTACCACAGCACAATGAGGGCTGCCGCAAGACCCGGGAGCTGCAGAGAACAAGACTGCTTTACTAGATGATTGAAAGCCGGTGTGGCCATGCCCGCCTTTAATGCCAGTACCTGCGAGGCTAAGATGAAGGGTTTTGAAAGTTGGAGGCTGGTCGTGGGGAGTACATGGTAGCCTGGACGACAGAATGAGGCCTTTTATCAAAATCTCCAAAGGAACAAAAACCACACTATTCCAGCTGACGCCACGTATATCTGTCATTTTTCCCACCAGCGATTTGTAACTAAGAAACACTACTGAAGACAGGACTCTAACCCCCAAAGAGTCTGGGCTTTAAAGAAATTAGTTATTGATTCTGTCAGAAAACACCATTCACTCAAATTCTGCAAACAGACAATTACCAGCGGAAGATTACACGGCAGACAATCACCAGCGGAAGATTACACGCCAAATCATAGCTGGGATTGGAAGAGTTCTTGGCGAAGGGAGAAAATGAACCTCCTTGGCTGTTTCGACATATTCAGAATTAAAAATGTACTCACAAGGCATTTCATGTTGTCTCTCTTAGGCTTTATGCAACAGCATGCATAATAAGATTTCTATGACCCATTGACTTCCTGAGTCCAGTTTATATAGCGCTCAGTCTCCCAGCTCTCTGATGATAAGGGGCGTTGGGAGCAGTTACCCACAACCCAGAAACCATTGGGGGAAAGCAGGTTATGTGATTAGTTATTGTTTCCCTTTGCTACATCTGAGTGTTTTCCTTTCTCCCAATGGCCCTACAGGTTCCAAGGCAAATACCAGATAAGAACAGGTCTTTGGGGCTGGTGCACTGGTGGCCTCAGCCACTATGCGAGGGGCTTCTCAGCAGCAGGGTCCACAAAATGCTCCCAACACAGAACCAAGACGCTCACTGATTTTACATCTTGATTTCTGGAAAGTATTTTTTCCTAATGGTGAGGGAGGTTTAGAAGAAACCTCATAAAACCCCAAGAGAAAAACTAAACTGCAAGGTTGGATCGGTTGACGAGCAGTCTGGTCCCTTCATCCAAACCCAGACTGCAGTTTGGCCTGCTCTGCCCTCCGTCTCCACCAAGCTGACCTCTGTTCATCGCTTCAGCACCCGCTCTGGCAGATTTAGCTCGGGTCCCAAAGAAGGCTCTGAGAGTCAGTCCCTCTCTTTTATATCTCTTCTCTTCATGTCAGGGTACTTTTCTCCATGAAAACAAAAACCCCAAACCCTTTGGCCAGCCCCAGAACTACTGAGGGACGAGGAGTGCTGGCCTTTACGCAGTAACACCGAGTCAGGTGTTTTCTTGCATCATGTTCTCTCAGGCTCTGACAAGTGGTGCCCCAGACATCTGGATGCAATTAAAACCTCATAAGGCCAGAACGAGTCAGACATTTCTTGTGAGAGTTGCACAGTTGACCCTAGGCACTGGGGTAATCAGAGGAGGGACAGCCAGTGCAGTCCTGGCTGGACTCAGTGCTGAGATAACACCATAATCCTAGCTCCAGTATTCTCAACATTTCAAAACACAGCACAGCCCACATAGTCGCCACCACTGAGTCAGTAAAATGGATTAAAGATGATTAAAAGGCCATACAATCACATGTGTCTATAAGTGCTATAGAACTGACAAATCTGCGTCTCAGTCATGATTTCAGTTTCCTGTTGCCAACAACATGGGTTAGGAGCAACAGCACCGTTAGCCATTTTGCAAATGAAGACAGATTAACTTTGCCAACCAAGTTCAACTCCTGCCTCTGCACTGGCCAGATCTACGACTGCACAGCTAAAACCTGAGTTCAAATCTCTGGGCTTCAAAGGTTCAAACTGAATGCATTTCTTTCCAACTGCACGGCCCTTTGGAGTTCATTTCCATCAGGAGAGGGCAGCGGTTCCGCTTCTGTGACACCCACCTATGGTCTTCTGCTTTTAGGATTACTGGGTGAACAACTAAATTCGTTGGAGCTTCACTTCCTAAAAATGGGGACCAGAAGCCATTCAATGGGCAGCTAGGTACCCTCTCTTCCAGGTGCAAAGAGCAAAGAAACCAAACTGTAGGCAGCTATGTCCTAGAGGGAGGACAGGTAGATGATCCCAAATGAAGTTTCATTCTAGAAAGATCTGAGAGGACACCTAGACAGGGGTCCAGACAAAAGGAGACTATAGTCCATAAAGAGAAATGGAAAAAGGGCCTCAGGATCAGAAAGCCGTGCGGAGGTGGCAACTCCTGACCCTCTCCAGCGTCTGTCATGAGAAGGCTCTAGAAATGGGGGAGGGGGGCATGTCTGACAGTCATTCAGCTTTCTCCTCAAACGTTCAATGAGACCAGCTTCTGGGATTTCACTCCCTAACTGGTTGGAGTCAGTGTTGACTGATGGAACAAGATTGGGATGTCTTCGCAATAAAATACTTCACATGAATAGAATTGATTTAAGAGTGTCTGACTGCTAGTTAAATATTGGCATTTCAGCTCATCCCTAAACGATGATCTAGCCACATTCAGCCCTGCAAAGGCCAGTAGCCACGTGTTAGGAGGAGTAGCCAATCCTTTGAACCACAGACTCTTACTGAGCAACGATGTTTGCCAAGATAAAGTTTAGAAACTTCTTTGTGGATTTACATATGATCTCCTGACTTCCTCAACTTCTTCTCAGTCCTCAGAATGATCTGGCTGCTGCTAGCCTTTACCTGCTGTGGAATATTTGCTTAACTAGGCAATGATGTGGTACATTTGTTTATGCTGGATTTGTTTAACTATGTAAAGATATGTTACATTTGTTTATGCTGCATTTGTTTAACTATGTAAAGATATGTTACATTTGTTTATGCTGCATTTGTTTAACAATGTAAAGACCTGGGGCTTTGCCTGCCTAAGGTACCTGATTGGTCTAATAAAACGCTGAACAGCCAATAGCTAGGCAGTAGAGGGTGGAGCTGGTGGGCAGAGAGAAGAAGCAGGAGGAGGAATCTAGGCTGGAGAGAACGAAGAAGAGAATGGGGGCTAAAGAGAGGGAGATGCCCCGGGCCTGCCAGCTAGGCAGTTACCAGGCAGCTAGACACAGCGAAGCAGGAAAGCAGGACACACAGAATGAAAGAAAGGTAAAAAGCCCTGAGGCAAAACATAGAGGAAGACAAAGTTATTAAGAGCTAGTAGGACAAACGTAAGCTAAGGCCAAACATTCTTAGCTAATAGTAAAGTCTCTGTGTCATAATTTGGGGGCTGGTTGCAGGCCCAAAAGAAAGCCTGCCACATTTACTGCTTGTCTCTAGCCTCTCTCGAGTCAATTGCATACACTAAACACATCTGGCCCTCTGACTTCTCCATGTTCACCCCTGGCTTTCCTGGCTAGCCCTTGTGACTGGAAACACCGATTTCTTCCTTCTCTGCCTTCTTCAAGCCGATTTTGAACAGTATCCTTTCCCCCAGCCTTCCTTCATTCCCAGGCAAATATCTTCGTTGTAATGCCTGCAACCCTTGTTGGGTATGTTCCCATTGAGAGTTATTTGTTTGTATAGTTGTGTAACCAGGCCATTAAATGGTACACCTATGTTACTGCCAACTCTATAAAGTTAGGAATCTTGTTTTCTGGTGTAAACTCAGCATCAAATATTTAGAGCCTGCCCCTGAGTAAGTATTTGGAAAACCATATGCTAAATGGTTGAATAAATGGATTTTATGTAAGATGTATTAAACATCTGTCCTGGTTAGTTTTGTTTTGTTTTTAATGTGACATAAGATAGAGCTATTGAGAAGAGGTATCTCAGCTGAGAAAACTCCTCATAAGACTGGCCTTTGGGGCAAAGCATAGAGCATTTTATTATTAGAGACTAAGGGAGGGCCCAACCCATTGTGGGGAGTGCCACTTCTGGGCAGGCTGAATGGGCTAAGAAAGTAGGCTTAACAAAACCTGGACAGCAAGTCAGGAAGCAGAACTCCTCCATACTCCTCCATGGCCTCCGCATGGCCAGGTTTGCGCCCTGTTTGAGTCCTGCTCTGAATTTCTTCAGTGATGGACTATGATGTGGAAGAGGAAGCAAAATAAACCCTTTCTTTCTCAAGGTGCTTTGGGTCACAGAGCTTTATCACAGCAATAGAAACTCTAAGGCACCATCTTTAAGTCCCCCAGAGCTCTTAGCAGTGTCTGGTAAATAGAAACAAGCAAATATTTGTTTAAGTCAATAGCAAATAATGGAATCAATTATTTAATGACAATGTGAACAAAGAAGGCAATTAAAATCTGAATATAACAGCCCTCTTTGTAACCTCCAGCTAAAGTTTAGTTAAGGCTATTCTAAGATTTTTGTCTGTGGCCTTGCGAGTAGGAGGTGAAGGGGAAGGTCAAGAAAGCTAGGAATCCGCAAAGCTGTTTGTCCTTTATCTTGCATCCTGGAGCCTTGGCAGGAGCCAGACTCCTTTGCCGGATCCCTGGTCCTGATTGGTGTTTGCTCAGTGCACTTTGATCTTCTCCTTGATGCACAAACCACCTGCTACAAACCAGAAACTTCCTCATCTGTGCTTTGTACTTTTCAGATTCAGTCTGGGTGCTGACTTCTACACTGGCCTCTGCAGTGGTACTGGATGTGACTTCTACACTGGCCTCTGCAGTGGTACTGGATGCTGACTTCTACACTGGCCTCTGCAGTGGTTCTGGATACTGACTTCTACACTGGCCTCTGCAGTGGTACTGGATGCTGACTTCTACATTGGTCTCTGTATTGGTGCTGGATGCTGACTTTTACGTTGGCTTCTGCAGTGGTACCAATGCTGGCCTTTTCACCTTTGCAAACCCAAGGGGTCATCACCAGTGAGGCTTTCCCATGCTGTTCATGGGTATTGCTCCCCAGTTCCTCATCAAGGATGGAATGTAAATCTCCAACCTTGCCATGTCACATGGCCACCATCACACTGCTTAGCTGCTTCTATTTGAATCAGTTCTTTGCCCCACTGAGGGATGCACAGTGTTTCTGGCTTTCACACATGCCACTTGCTTTGTGTTTCTATTTCTATGCCCTCAGAAAGAAAGAGTTTCCATGAAGCTCCTCCTCCCTCCATCCGGAAGCCTCCAGTAACTACAAGTCTGCTTTCTGTGTCTAAGGGCTTGCTTATTCAGGACATTGCACACTACTGGGACCTGTACTCTGTAACTTTTGTGTCTAGAGTATTTCTTACCTAGTATGTTTTCAGTTCATCCGGGATAACATCCACCAGTGCTTCCCTTCAGTCTGCAGCTAATATTCCTCTGTATGCACGCATCACAGGTTGCTCATCTGACGATGGGTATTTGATTGCTTCTGTCTTTGCCTTTGTGAATGGAGCTGCCATGAATGTGTGGATGTGTTAGGGTCCTTGCTTTTAATTAGCTTGGGTTTGTACACAGGAGTGGAATTGTTGGGTCATGTAATAATTGTCTGTTTATCTTCCTGAGACACCACCAACCTGTTTCCATGATGTTGAACACCTTTAAGTTACCACCAGCAACACATAAGGGCTTCAGCTTCTCCACATCCCCAGCAACACTTGATAAGTTTAGCTTATGGCCTTTCGAATACACATAATGAGGTGGTATCTTTGATTTGCATTTTATTAATGAAGGAATATATTTAAAACACTGTCTGTTGAGGTGTTAGCTTGTTATGTATGAACACTGATTCACTGGTGTGTGTCCAGCCATGGATGTGCTCATTCACTGAACAAACATTCTTTGAACATCTTCTCCAGCGTATGCCCTGGGTACCACACAGGATGTGAGATGAAGCTGTTCACCAAAAGCTTCTTGCCAGCTTGGGGCAATGAGACGTTTCACTAGGCATGAATTTGAGGTCTGTCTTTCATAAGCAGCTCTGCAAGGAGGGGGGCATGTAGAAATGATAGAGGGCTTAGCCTCACATGAGGCAGATGGAAGACTTGGGTGGGATCCAGAAGAGTTCATGAAATGACGTTTTCAACGTCACGATTTTGTCCAGGGTAAGTTCTCAGTTCAACAAAAGAGCACTTGCTGGGGGCTGCCTAGCTGTCTTCACGTCACAGCCCCTGCTGCTCCCCTGAGGCCTGACCTGCCTTCCACATCTGGGAGGGCAGTCTAGACGACAGTGCAGCCACTTGATGCTTAGTGTAGGTTTGGAGCTGGGGGAGTTTCTCCCCATCGCCTCTCAGGTTGAAACTTGAGCTAGACCTTGCGACAGGCTTCCCCACTGGCATTTGCACCCTCCTTACCTGCGCCAAGGGCCCCTGACTGTCTGTGCTGAGCAGGCTGCTTATTCCTTGATGCAGGATTGGGGATTATAACAGATGCTCTAACTGAACTTGTCAATTAATGACCAGCAGACCTTACTTCGTTCCCTCTCCTTTCTGTTTGGAATTATACGTAGCTGGCCCTGAATTTTTAATGACATAACCTGCTTTGGCTTGCCGGGTTTGCTTTGCTTGTCCTTCAAATCAATTCAATGCACACCACATTGACAGATACATTTGAGGCTCTGCAATGTGTTTGGCAAGATGTTAGTAGTGAAGAGACAAAAACGAGTGACTTCAACATGGTAACTGACCTGATGGGGCTGGCAGCCTAGTACAAGACACAGCATAGAAAACATCCACCCACTCATTCAGTTGGTCACTTATGCAACAAACATTTATTGGATTGCTAGGTGGGAGTCCAGGTATTAGCAAGGACATGGCTGGATCTGCTTCTTGAGCTGGTGGGGCATATAGGATCTTAGCATATAAACATGTCGTCTGCTCATCCCTTAGTCACTCCCACCAGAACCTGCTGTGCTTATAGTACCCTAGTGCTCCTCTATTGTCTGAGCAACCCCCATAGGGTCTGTGGCCAATCTCCCCATCACACTCCTTAGTACAGCCCTAACTCCATTACTGTCCTTGCTTTAGAGAACTCTCTTGATTAAATCTCATCGTTGCCTGCCCGTCTGCTGGATAGAGATCACACAGTCATGCTCAGTGATCCAACTTTAGATTCACATGCACTTACTTCTGGTGTAGCCTCAACATCCTGGGAACATGTGCAACTGTGTGGTTCCTGTGTGATCTCTGTCCCTCCCTAGGCCTGCAATATCTCTCCCTTGTCTTTATTCTCGGACGATGGCTGTGTTGTTCTTGCATTGCCGAGTCCACTGTACCTGGCGGAGAGACATCTTAATGGAGAAATTGTCTCTTCTGGGGCTCGTTCCGTCATAGCAGGGCAGACATGGTGGGGCATCTCGGTTCCTGGTGCTAGGAGAGCATATGGCAGGAGCTGTTCATATCACAGTGGGGCAGGAAACAGAGAGAGTGGCACAAACCAAGGACAAGGCTTGATGTTCTTAGCGACCCACTCACATATAAGCCGACTTCCCAAAGATCCCACAGTCTGAAATAGCTCTGCCAAGCAGGAAACAAGCATTCAAAGTGTGGCCTGTGGAGACTTCCAGTCCTACCAACAGGCTTTCTACATCGTGCCCAAAGACCCACAACCAAATTCATGCAGTCCAACTTCAAGAGTCCCCAAAATTTGAGCTTTCTCAACCCTGTTCAAAACCGCAAATGTCCAAATCTTTTCTGAGACTCAAGGACAACTTGTAATTGTAAAATAAAAGAAGAAAGTTACACTTCCAATGCACAAGGGCACAGAGTAAATGTTCCCATTCCGTAAAGGAGGAATGGGGCCACAGAAAGGAAGGATAGGACCAAAGCAAGACCCAAACCCAGCAGGGCCAATGTTAAATCCTGTCCCCCCACTTCCGGGTTAGAGCAGTCACACCTGTGTTTGAGGTATAGCATGACTTCTCTGTTGTACAGGTACAGTTAGGGCCTGCAGTTTTCCTCCATGGAGATGCCATGTTCCTGGCATCTCCAGCGTCCTGGGGATTACTTTGCAATTCAGACTTTACCCTCAAGACTTCAGGAATGACCCAACCAGGGCCCCTGCAGGGATTTGGCAAGCTGGTTGTTGCCTGGTTCCCAAGCTTTCTTTTAAAGTCTGGATGTAAACTTACATGACTTCATAGCTCTGGCGCTCTGCACACCTACAAAACCAGTATGGCATGTGTGCTGCTAAGTTCTGCCATCTGCTCAAGCGGATGTCTGGCCCCTGGGGACTGTGGCTGCAGCCCAGGTGGGAAGTGAACCCAGAACAGCTTATATGGCCTCATGTGGATAAAACCCCTGGGACTCACTGTTTAAAGGAAGGCTTTCAGTGAGTTTTTAGTTTTATATCAGATCTCATCATTTCCTGAAATGCCCTTGGGGTACATTTTCTACTCCCAGTCACAACTGCTTAGCTTCTTAGCAACAAGAGTCCCTTTACCACTTTAAACATGCTTACATTCTTTTTCTGAACAAAATTATACATTTTCCACAACTTTCTGCTATGTTTTTTGCTTCACTTCTCACTAGAGTCCTGGTTAAAACAATTGACAATAACCACACCTGAGTTCTATGCTGCCTCAAAGTCTCCCCAGCCAGATCAATCAACTTCATTTGAAGCTTCAGGACACGGGAGAAATATTGTCAAAATCTTTGTCATAAAATAGCTCTCGTGGATTCTGGCCTAGTTATTTTTTGTTTGTTTGTTTGTTTTGGTTTTGGGTTGGTTTTTGTTTTTTGAGATAATGTTTCTCAGTTTAACAGTCCTAGCTGTCCTGGAACTAGCTCTTGTAGACCAGGCTGGCCTTGAACTCACAGAGATCCACCTGCCTCTACCTCTGAGCTCTGGGATTAAAGGTGTGTGCCACCACCGCTTAGTTCTTAATAGAGTCCTTGCTCCCATCTGAAGCCTCATGGGTCTGGTCTTCACTGTTTATATTTCTCTTGGCCTCGGCATCTTCTAAACTCCACCAGGAGCACAGAGTAAGCTCTGATTCCAACACTCTGGAGCTTCTATATTGTGCATTTCCAAACTTTTCCCAATTTCTCACACAAACCAGTTAGTTCTAGAGGACCAAGACCACATGATCAGGTTTAGTTGCCACAATAACCCTACTCTTGGAACCAATTTCCTGTATTAGCTACACTTGCATTACTATCACCACGGACCTGGCAGGAGCAACTTGAGGAGGCTAGATTTATTTGGACTCAAGGTTTCAGAGTTCAATCCATTATGGAAGAGAAGGTAGGTGGAGCAGCTCAGTCCATGGCAGCGGAACATGGTAGAAACTGTTTGTGTCATGGTAGGCCAGGAAGCAGAGCAGAAGGTAACTAGAAAGAGGTGTGGGGATATCCTTCAAAGGCCTGGCTCTGATGACATATTTCTGTCAGCTAAACCCTACTTTCTAAAAGTTCCACAGTTGCCCGATAGCACTGCCCTCCAGGAAGCAAGTGCCCAGGCATGAGCTTGTCTCACATGACTTGTGTTGTCTGACTATTCCTGACCTTCTAAGAGCTTGCTAGTATATCAGTGGACGTGGAGTTTCAAAACCATCGGCTGCTAGATAGTCACCAATATGATAACATAGATGACGTAACAACATCAAAGGAGGAAAAGATTTACTTTGGTTTTTTTCATGGTCGGATGGCTCCATTGTTTCTGGGCCTGTGTGAGGCAGAACACTGACAAAAGAATACGAAGGAGAAATGTTCATCCCACAGTAACCATGGAGCAGAGATAGATGCCAGATGTCCATTCTAAGTCGTGCTCCATGACCACCTTTTCCACCCAGGGCCTGTACTGGGGACAGAGCCTTTAGCAAGGAAAGCTTCAGAAGAAAGTTTCAGTATTCAAACAATCATTCCTGCATCCCCTAAAATGTTTTCAGGCCAGGAGCAGGGACAGGCACAGGCCAGAAGTAGAAGCCATCACCTGGTTGTGGTGCTGGTAACAGCAGCTGTCTTTGGATAGTCACAGACTCCAACCCCAGCAACACCTCTGGCACCCGCAGATTGGTGGCTCCTGCCCAGTGTTCACAGGGGGACCAGCACCATCAGCAACCTTGTGGTCCTCTTTGCACCTGCTTCTCAGCAAGGGATTCCTTCCTGAAAATGTTGCCTGTTTCCCAAACACTGGCAGATCTTGCTCCCACTTCACTGAGAGTGTGGAAGCTCTAAGTGTGTGGACTCCACCCTCTTGCCCATGTCTGAGGATGAGCTGAGGGCCTGCCTGGTTCTCATCCCCATCCCTCCCCTTTCTCTCGCACAGCTCTGTCTCCATTGAGTTGTCCATTTTCACTTCTTTTCTGGATTATTCCTGTGAGCAAAACCACACTGTTACCTTCCCTACATTTCAAGAAAGAAAATTGGCAGTCATGATAGACATGGAAAAGAAACAAAGCCCTCTCCTGACAGCATGCTGTAGGAGTACTTTCTTGTCGTGACTGCCAGCCCATAAATAATAACATGCAGACTTCTTATTAATCTTCAAAGCTTGGCTTTAGCTTAGGTTTTTTTCTAACTAGCTCCTGTAACTTAAATTAATCTGTTTCTATTAATTTATATTCTATCACGTGTCTTCATTGCCTCTCCTCTGTCCTGTATGTCTGACTTATTTTGAGTCTCACTGGTGTCTCCCTGCCTCTCTCTTTCCCAGAGTTCTCTGTACCCGGAAGTCTCACCTAACCGCTTCCTGCCTAGCTATTGGCCATTCAGCTCTTTATTAAGCCAATCAGAAGGCGACTTGGCAAAGACCCGTCTTCACAGTGTATACAAATCTTCTGCAACAGCATGCCCGCCCCTTTCTCTCCTTTCACTGCAGAGAATCTCCCAGACTCACCATTCAGGCTGCTTCCTCCTTCTCCCCCTTGAGCCCACCCCAGTCAGGTGTAAACCCAGACATTCCAGTGAGGTAGCTCTCTGTGGATCCTACACATTGAACAACTGCTATGGAATATTATTTTAAGGTGTGTTACATTTGAATGGATCTCTCTCTTACACACACACACACACACACACACACACACACACACACACACGCTGCCCTCAGTCTTCCTATCTCTGAGCAGATAAACTATCCTTCTTCCTCTCAAACAATTCCACAGGCCATGCTGTGGACAGCAGAGTGGGTGAGACTGAAGTGGGTTTTGACAAAGCAAGGGCTTGCCAGAGGGCATTTCTGAGCTATTTTCTCCATCAAACCAATAAAGGCATTAATTCTCTATCTAGATAACAGTCCTTGGCATTGAACTCTGCTGCAGTCACCTCTGTTAGACAGGCCCTGCTGCTGAGGAATGGCAGAATCATGCAGGAGGGACCAGAGAGTCCAGGACTGGCTCCTCCCCATGGGAGGAGTAGGAGGAACCATGAGGGCTCTGAGTACTTTATGCCCCTTTCTCTGTTGCCATCACATCCCAAGAGAAGAGCGAGACATCAGTGTTGCTCCTGATCACAGGGTGAGCTATTGTGTCTGTCTTTGAGAAATGCCACTCATGGCAGCAATTGTTTGTTTTTAAACATATTTCTAATCGTACAGAGAATGCACCCATTAAAGCATTAAAGTTGGAGTTACAGGCAGTTCTGAGCCCCCATTGTGGGTGCTGGGAACTGAACTCAGGTCCTTTGCAAAATCAAGAGGCAATCTTAGCCACTGAGCTATCATGCCAACCCTGTAAAAGCTTTTTATATTTATGAAATATTTTTCCTTAATACAATATAACTGCATTTTAGAGTTTAAATATAATTTATTTAGGGTTTACTTTTGTAAATGTATGGCTTGGGTTTTAATGGGCAGCCTTATTTCAATGCTATTTATTAATATAATTATTTTTTAGCTCATTTAAATGTTGTCTTCATTGCATGCAATTCCTACTTTTACATTGATTGTACGCTTTTCATTGTATTTCCGTATTTTGTCTACTCTCATAATAATTGTGTTTTTGAAACCATAGTCTTCAAATACTGTTTTTTCTCCTTGATTTTCCTATTTTTAAATTTGTCTCATCTCTTCTTGTTCATGTTTTTCTACATAAATTTTAGACAATCTTATCCAGTACCTTTGATTGACAACAGATTGAATTTATTAATTAACTTGGAGGAAGAACATTAACACATCACATTCAACTTGTAAATTTGATGTCCTTTTCTGGTTCTGCTCACCATCCTGTAACAGTAGGATGCCATTCCCCAAGCGACCACCAGGTGGCGTAGGAGCAAATCGCTCCTTATATGTATTTGAGAAACCCAGTAAAAGGGTATAAAGAGGAAGGACTGTGTACCTGCATACTCCATCTTACCCTTGTTGTATGTAGCTTATTTACAACATTTCATTCATACAGTCTCTCCTGGGGTAGAAAAAAGGTGATTTTCTTTCATTTCATAGATGAATAAGTGAACCCAGGCAGGCAAGACCCTTTCTGAGGGTCTGGAGAAGAATGCAGAGCCTGTGCCAGCTTTAGTGTCCACAAGGAGCAAGCTAACTGGAAACTAAAATTCAAAGCAAACGAGAGGAAAATCACTGTTAGTGCCCCTTCTCATCTCCACTCACCCTGTAGGGGTGGCTGGGCTTGCGCCCTTCAGGCTGCACCTCACACCTGTGTCTCTCCTTCCCGGGCTGTTGTCCTCATCCCCCTTCTGGGTGCTGACCTGGAGTCTCAGCTTCCCTTACAAGTCATCCTTTAACCAGGCTACGCGTTTCTATGGTTCAGGAGGGAAATGAGAGCAAAGAAAATTTGTGTTTCAAGATGGGGCCACTGGAGCTAAGTGAGAAACTGGGACATCAAAAGCTAGGTGGGCGGGGTGAGGGGATTGATGACATCAAGGACATGCCCTGGCACTTACCTTGGTTCCTTCTGGGTTATTCATAAGGAGACTCTGAAGGGCATCGAAGGACCAGAACATTAGGATCTGTTGATCCCTGGGGACAGAAGGCATGTGTCAGAAACAAGTATTGAAAAGAGCTCCAAGCATCCGCGGGCAGCTCCCAGCACCTGCGGGCAGCTCCAAGCATCCGCGGGCAGCTCCAAGCATCCGCGGGCAGCCTCAAGCATCCGCGGGCAGCTTCCAAGCGTCTGCAGCAGTTCAGACAACCGCTGCATCTCCCTCACCATCACAGGAAATCGGTTAAAGAACGCGCCTTGATGAATCTTGGTAAAGCCGCTGAGGAAATTAGACTTTTGGGCATGCCTCTCAGTACCTAGTGGAATTAGAAGCTCCAGTGTTGCCTGATAAGAACAATCAAGGCCAATTGAGGCAAGTGCTTTCCTTGGGAAGGAAGCACTGTCTCAGGAGGTCCGCGGAGGGGAGAGAGACATGCCAGGGTGTAGACCAGGTGCCTACACACACGTAACTGTGCATACACACTTGTGTTCAGGATTAGGGATGGGGTTCTTCAGTCATCTCTTGCACATACCTTCAGCTGTCTTTTTGTCTCTTAGCCACAGAATAGGGGATAGGAAGTAGCACAGAGACAGAACACTCGTTTGGTATACTTGAGGCCCTGGGTTCAATCCCCAGCACTGTCAAATAGGCCACAGAGTATAGACTCTCTATTAGAATGACAGTGGTGGGGAGTCAGGGAGGGGTTTACACCCATCCTCCAGGGAGCAGGACCCAGTGAGTTGTGTCTGACACACCTCACAGCTCACAGGGATCTGAGGACCTGACCTTATGATGCACGTCTTGAGAAGTCATTGCTTACACAACTTGGCACCATTCCAGAGCAAAGTATCCTTGTATTTAAGAAACAACGATTTATTATTTATCTCTGTGTGTGTGTGTGTGTGTGTGTCCACGGAGACCAGAGGGTTGTTGTTCCCATGGAGCTGGAGTTTCAGGTGATTGTGAGTTGCTTAGCATAGGTGCTGGGAAATGAGCTCTAGTGTTGGACATACCTCTATCATTCTTTGTACCCCACTTACTGTTCATCCTAACAAGACTTTCCAGGCCATTGTCTCCTCGCCACTGTCTGATGTCCTCAGACACGCTGCTCTGGATCATCACGGCTGCTATTCTCACTCTTCCCCCCTCCCCCGACACACACACACACACACACACACACACACACACACACACGAGAATTTCCTGTATCCCATATAATAGGTCTGGTAAAACTGTCATCAAGTATCTCAGGAAGAGACCTGCAAACCCACCAGCCCTAAATGGGAGGTGAGCTCTCATACCACAGCATTGTATTGCAGGAATATTCTCGATGACAACTCTTTCAACTGGCTTGGAGTTGAAGAAACTAAGTCTAAAACTAAAGTTTTCCCTCCCAAGAAGATATTCTATGTTCAAGAACAAAACCTCAACAACTGCAATGCTGTGGCCCAGAATGGACTCTGTGTAAACCCCTGTGGGCTGTCCCCATCCTCTGAGCTCACATAGGGACCACTGGGGCACCAGGGTTCCTGTCAGCTCCTGTATAACTCATATCTGAGGGGCATGAGAAAATGTCATTTGTTTAGTGTGTGTGTGTGTGTGTGTGTGTGTGTGTGTATGGGGCATACAGTGTATATATGTGCAGGTGTCCTGGTGTGTACTTGCAGGTGTGCATGCATGCACTGGAGGTCAGCTGTGGATGTCAGGCCTCTTCCTCCATCACTTTCCACATTATTTTTAGAGATAGGAAGGATGTATCACTGAAACCGGAACTCACCAATTTGACCAGACTGCCAGGCCAGCGAGCTGCAGTGACCCTCAACTCCACCCCTGCCCACCGGCTCTAGGATTATAAATCTGACCCTTGGATAAGTGCCAGGGATGGCAACTCAGGTCCTCATGCTTGTTTGAAAGGTTTTTTTGTTGTTTAATTTTCCCAGCAGCTGTCTCTCCAGCCTTAAGACAAATTCTTAATCCAGTGTGTGACCTGATTGTCATTGGTCCCCTTACAATCTAACATCTTTAGATCCTCATAACACTATGCATATGTTTTAATTGTCCACCATGTCATTCTGGATGGCAAGGGCTGGCCGTGTCTGAGTTTCCACTGTACAGGTCTGGTACAGGACTTGGGGTTCACAGCTTGTGCCACATCAAGAAACAGAATTCCCTCTAGAATCTTATGCTGGGAGAGAAAGTGGAGCCTGAGGCACCTCGAGATAGAATTTGTCTTCTGGGGAAAGATTTACAAAATCAGGCTTGGGGTGGGTTGCTGGGTCTCTGTTCCCTTCCCAGTGTGCATGCACGGAAAATCCTTTTCCTGCCTCCCCACTACTCATTTGGCTCCTTTAATTCTGTTTCTTGGGGTCCCCTCTTTCAAACAATCTGGTACCAGAGAGGGGAGGACAAGTGTCCCTTTAGAACATGTTCAGTCTGGACACACAGGCTGGTTACTGGACCAGTATGGCAAGTTTGGCTGCCCAGGGTTCTCTGTGGATAAATAAATGCAGTCCTGAACAGCCCAACCCTCCTAGGACCTTCCTCTTTGGAGAAACCCCAAAGAGTGCCACGTCCCAGAGCGGTGTGTATCCAAGCAGCCTGGGCACTGGAAGGGCTTCCATCCCAGCCCTCATGAAAAGCCCCAGCGATAAGCAGAGGAAGTGACTTGCCTCTGGAATCTGAACCGCTCTGGGAGACCCTGGTGTGTGCTTGCGATGTGTAGCCACTTGTTGTACGAGGCGGAGGCTGCTGCGGGCTCTAAGGAATGCATGTCCAGCATTTAGTGCTGAAAGGCTGGAAAGAGAAGCAGAACCCAGGAAGTGTCAGGGCAGCTGATCTTGGTGATGAAAGGGTCTGTGTCCCTCCATAGACTACAAGGGATGGCCGAGGGCAAGAATGTGGAGAGGGCAGGGGGCGGGGCGCTTCACTGGTTCTTGGTTCTCAAAGAAATCATAACACTCTCTTTAACGTTTTCTGTCTGATTCCCCTTAAACTTTCACAACTCCCCATAAAAGCAGAACAAATGTAAGTAAAGCCTCGATGGAGTACCATTCCTTTGGAGACACCGAGACCTTTCAGAAGCCAGGCGTGGAGCTTACATGCTCCATGTTAGCAGAGATGGGCTGGAAAAGCAACTTCCCAGAAGTGAAGAACTGGGGCTGTCTCCCACCCTTGGAGAAGAAGAGAAAGCTTACACTAAGAAGTGCAAATACCCTGCAGGCATGCTGCCCATCCTTTTGGATCATGTCTTAGTAAAAGCATGCTAGACCAAGTGGCTGAAGGTCTGGGGGGCACTGCCTAAACTTTCCCACTTGCTGGTCCTGTCTAGAGAAAGAGGTGATCTTCCGTGAGGTTCAACTTTTTTTAATCATGTAATAATTATCCAGAAGGAGGCCACTGTCTGTGCAGAAGTCAGAGACTGTGTAAAAGACAAAGGTGATAAACAAGCAATGTCATTAGCAGCCACTTGTTTAAAAACCTAGCGTTTAGGGCTGGAGAGATGGCTCAGTGGTTAAGATAACTGGCTGTTCTTCCAGAGGGCCTGGGTTTAATTCCCAACACTTACATGGTGTCTCATAACAGTTCTAGGGGACCCAACACCCTCTTCTAGCCTCTGGGGCACCAGGAATGCACATGGTGCTCAAATACACATGTAAGCAAAACACCCAGACACATAAAACACTACAATAAAGTAATAGTCACTCCCTAGTGCTAACTGCATTACTTTCCTCCTATTTCTAACAATCAGTGGGGAAATCAGAACCTAGTTTTAGGACAACCTCAAATCCAAGCTAGAGGAAGGCAGGTTCACACTGGCTAGCCGACAGGAAGGCAGTTATGAGCACCAGGGCAGAGACGCCCCAGCCTCACAAAGCTGGGTTCACCTTTTAGTTCTGCAGAGGTGAGACAATGTTGACTCTTGTTTTGTTTTCGAGACAGGGTTTCTCTTTGTAGCCCTAGCCACCCTGGAGCTCACTCTGTAGACGAGGCTGGTCTAGAACTCAGAGATCCGCCTGCCTCTGCCTCTGGAGTGCTGGGATTAAAGGCATGGGCCACCACCTCCTGGCTACAGTGTTATTGGAACCACCAACAATGTGTCATGTTAGTCATTCTGCTTACCAGAGAGTTTCTCTGCTAATTTAGATATTTAATAATAAAAGTCTGGGTAAGTGGCTAGGTGTGGCTTATGCTTTGATCCTAGCACTAGGGAGGCAGAGGCAGATGGATCTCTGAGTTTGAGGCCAGCCTGGTCTACATAGTGAGTTCCAAAACAGCCAGGGCTACCTATCTCAACTTCCTCCCCAATAAGAGTTTGGCCAAGTGAATATGTACATATACACATACATATATATGTGTGTACCTATATGGAGGAATCTTCAGTCACTTAACAAAACTCTACAAATGTACATTGATGTAAAGTATATTCAGGTTACATGATGAAGTAGTCTACTGAACAACCTCCACAACATAGGAAACTCAGAAGTCACTAACATCTGACGGAGGCTGTGTGTTGTCACTTCAGAATTAAAGGTTATGAAATAAATTGCTTTTTCCTTTTGATCTTAGGAGGTGGATTGATGAGTGAGTTGACAAATAAAACTCACCATTAATCACAAGGATGACCCACCTAAGACTCCCAGCAATAGTGGAGAGGATGCCTGAACTGGATTTCTCCTATAATCATATTGGTGACTACCCTGATTGTCATCAGAGAGCATTCATCCAGTAACTGATGGAAGCAGATGCAGAGATCCATAGCCGAGCTCTGGACCAAGCTCCAGGAGTTCTATTGAAGAGAATGAGGAAGATAGTGTGAGCCAGGGTAGTTAAGGCCATGACAGGGGAACCCACAGACACAGCTGACCTGAGCTCTTGGAAGCTCACAGACTCTGAACCGACAGCTAGGGAGCCTACATGGGACCAACCTAGGTCCTCTGCATGTGTGTGACAGTTGTGTAGTTTGGCCTGTCTGTGGGGCTCTTAGCAGTGGGATCAGGACCTGTCCCTGGCACACGAGCTGGCTTTTGGGAACCTACTCTCTATGCTGGGTTGCCTAAGTAAGCCTTGATGCAGGCAGAGGAACTTGGTCCTGCCTCAACTTGGGGTGCCATGTTTGTTGACTCCCGTGGAAGATCTGCCCCTTTCTGATTTGATTGGGGGGAGTGGTAGATGGGAGGGGAGAGGAGGGAACGGGAGGAGAGGAGGAAGGGGAAACTGTGGTCAGTATGTAAAATAAATGAAAAACTTACCATTCAATGTGTCCCAGAACTGGGCAGCTGTCACCACAGTCACTTACAGAACCTCCCAGTCATGGTGCTTGGCCCATACCTCCCTGGCTGACCACCTCCTGGTGACATGTCTTCTGTCTTTGAGGTTGTGTTTTGAATTCATACTTATTTTGTCATTTATTTATTTTGAGACAGTGTTGGATTGAAGTTGTGAGGAAGTCTGTAGAGGGGGATCTCTGTAAGAATTACATGCTGGGGTAGTTAGTTACAGGACAGAGAGAGGGGGCAGCTCTTTCTGCCTGTCAAGGTCAGTATCCTCATCACCATGAACTGGAAGGTCAGTGAAAAGGAAAGAAAGACCAAGTGTCTTAAGTCAGTGGCATATTTTATGTGGCATAACATCTGCAGGGGTGGGGTACTATCTGCAGGGTGGGGTAGCATCTGCAGGGGTGAGGTGCCATCTGCAGAGGTGGGGTAGCATCTGCAGAAGTAAGATAGCATCTGCAGGGGTAGGGTACCATCTGCAGGGGTGAGGTAACATTTGCAGGGGTGGGTGTTAGAATAGGGGTCTGCCATGGGCTTACATGCCGGGGCAGTTACAGGATGGAAATGTCAGGGTGGGGAAGGAGGTTGAAAATTTCGTTTTGGGGGCCAGAGATTGGCCTTTGCTGGGGGTGAACAAAGAATGGTGAGTAATGAGGGAAGGAATGTCAGGTGATCCAAACCATATCTTATGGCCGGCTGTTCCCAGGAATGTGCAGGGGTGGGTGTGGCATTATCAGGGGTCTACAACAGGTGTGTGTCAGGAATCCGGGCTAATTCTTAGTCATGATCACAGAATGCTAATTGCTGTGATATTGGGGAAGCCGCTGGAATTTTTCAGCATGGCACTTTCCAAAGTAAGATGGCCATGGCTAACATTCTTGACTTTGACACAAGAAAAGGGGAGAAGGCTTATCAACTTTTGAGCCTTTAGGGCTTAATGCTAACTGGACACAGCCCAGAGGCTTTGGGAAGAAGGAAGTGCAGCTGAAGCATTCTCCAAATCAGATGTGTCTGCGGCGGCGTGCCTGTGAGGCATTTGCTCCATTGCTAACTTGACCTAGGGGAGTGAGCCAGTAAGCAGTGTCCCTCCATTACTTCTTTTTCTGTTCTCTTTGAGTTTCTGTCCTGACTTTCCGCAACAATGGATTGCCACTAGCAGATCTAAGCTGAATAAATGCTTTCTTTCCTCCCTCAAGTGGAGTTTGTTTGTAGCGTTTGTTACAGGAGTAGAGAAGCAAGCCAAAACTGCTCTTTTCTGTGGAACAAGGGTGGCTGGCATCCCTTGTGGGGGAGGAAAGGGTTGGTCTTGAGACAATCGCTGGCATTTGAAATGTTGGAGGAGGGGGCTGCTTTGAAGGGGCCCTTCCTCTTTGGCCCCTCAGTCTGCCATTATCTGTCTAACATTCTCCACTCAAGAGCTGAGGCCCTAAAATCCGTTTAGGAAATGGACATTAAATCAGTCTGACTGCTTCTGGCTGATGGTAGGGATGAAGAGGGATTTACTCCTGTGACATCCAGGCATGGGAGAGCAATCAAAGTCACCCAGATGGACGGAGTTAGATTGCTACTGAACCATCCCAGGGTGAATGTCTGTAAAAAGAGGAGACAAAATTGAGACAGCTGTTGAGTGTACAAGGTCCAGTGAGCAATAGCAGCACTACTAAGATTATACTAGACCTGGCCCTGAGTAAGTATTTGGAAAACCATATGCTAAATGGTTGAATAAATGGATTTTATGTGAGATGCATTAACCATCTGTCCTGGTTTCACGATGAAGGTCCAGAGACCCCAGTTTAAAGCCGTCCACCGATGTGATAATGCTGTTTAGTATGATTTTGGAGACTCTGCAAAGCAAATAAGACACTGGCAGAATTATCAGAAATATACAAATAGCGGTATGTTTGTTGTTACAAAAAGCATGGAAATTGGAAATTCCTTGGTTTGATTAAAGCTGGGGTGGCTGTGTTTACTCCATCTAGCATGTCAGTAGCCCACTCATAGGCTTGAAAGCCTCATCCATTGCCTGTTTTAAATTACTATAAATTAGTTTAACTTTGATTATACATTCTTTCTGGGTATTTAAGATCATGTAGGTGGCCAAAATTGATCACTTTTCAAGACACAGTTAAGGCAAGGGTCTGGTCCTCAGGAAAGGACCCTCTGGATCCTTCAGGTGCTGCTCTTTCTCTTTTTCCTCCTTTTCTTTCTTTTTTCTCAGTCGTTCTGTTCAAAGGAGGACAAGCCAAAAGCCTTGTTTGGCTTCACTTGAAAGAATGGAAGAATGTTTCCTCTGTGTTAACCTTCACGTTTGTAGAATGAACACGTACCCAGTGGTGTCTTCGTGGCCTCTTTGAACAAGAGGACAAGTGGCTTAACATAGCTACGCTCCACAGGTCCGTGGGAATTACTTAACCTTGGAGGGCAAAGGGCAAAACATTTAACCCCTCTTGCTGCATCAGTACAGGCCCATGACATCAGGGCCATGGGAATTAGTTATCCTTTGAGGGCAAAGGGCAAGACATTTAACCCCTCTCTCCACATCAGTACAGTACCTATGACATCAGCTACACCAGGCCAGTCATTTGAAGCCCTGTGTAATATCTAGATAGACCTTGGACAGGAGTAAAGCACTTTTGAATAAATCCTGGTGAGAACTGTGATTCTGTTCTTGCAAGTGCTGCCAAGAATAGATCAATAACTTATGATACCTCAATTAATTTAAATAGAGGCTGAGTTGAACTTTAACCTTAAGAAAGCTTCTGTTGCTTGCTTAGTTAGGGTTTGCAACTTTCTTTCCCACTCTGGAAAAACACACATCCATCTTTGGGCAAAGTCCCATCACACAGATGACCTTTCTTAAAAATACCTTCCTGCTTACACACCTTCAGCACTTCCTCCTGTGTGCTGGTTCCTTTTCATTTTGTTTCCTTTCTTGATACCAAGAGACATAGCAACAGTAATATATAAACATATCATCTTATTAAAAGAGTTCTGAATCCAAATAGAGCATAGTGTAATAAATTAATATTACCTGTATATTGTTAAACTCTGGGCCTTGTAGGTCCCCAGAAAAACCCCACAGAAAACATAAGACACCAGAAAGAACTCTTGTGCTCTGTATGTTCTGTAGAACGGTTTTCCACATCTATAATCAAGTGAGTTTTGAATGAGTACACGTAGAAGACAGAGAGAAAGCCGCTGACGAATAGCAAAATCAATTGATGTTTACAATATCCGGCAGTACCAACGACAGGGGCCTAAATATTGTGACACTAGGGTAATGACTGGGGACTTCTAGGCAGAGTCCTCTCCTGCCGCGGCTTCCCATTAGCCTCACTGTAGCACCTTATACCATAGGCTAATCAGAAGCAACATCTATTGGAAATATGAAATATTCTACCTTTTGGTGGCTCTCAAAGGCACGATGCTTTTACTTTGTGCTATTTTGTTGTTCTCTTTTCTTCCTGTTACAGACTCAGGGACCTCCCTGACCCAGGGCAGGTGAGATTGAAACACTTTGGAATGAATAGGCTTGGTTCTGATGTGGGAGGGTCAAATCCTAGTTCCTGAGCCAGCTTCTCTGTGAAAGGTGCATGGTACTCAGGAAAACGGGCCCTGCTCCTCGACTCGGCAGCAAGGTGGAGCTGGCACTGTTGTGGAGGTGCGGGTGACCGACCCCGATGTTGCAAGAAAGGGAGAGCTGTCCCCATTACTCAACTGTCTTGTGGCAGCATGTGTGGGGGAAAGATGCCCCCATCAACACCCATCAATGCCTCAGGTATGTGGGAAAGCTGGCCCTGAGGTTACAAGAGCGGATGAGCCATTCTTGCCCCCCATTTGCTGCAACACTTTGGAGAACATGGCCCTGTACCTCGCCTGGGCAACACAACAGAGCCAACCCTGTTGGCGGAGGGATGGGTGAGCTAGCCCCGAAGGACTGAGCAAGAGAGAGCTCTCTCCATTACTAGCCAGTCTTGAGTTGCCATCCTCCCCAACAGCTCCCCTTCCCCACCTCCCTGCACCCCATCAACACCTGAGACAGGCGAAGGAGCTGGCTGTGGGGTGGGGAGATTGAGAGAGCTGCCCCTGCCCCTCATCGGCTGAACCGCTCCTCTCCGGGCAATGCAGTAGAGCTGGCTTTGAAGACGTGCTTAGGTGTGGGAGACCTGACCTTGAGGACAGAAAAACAGGAGAACAGCCCCACCCCTGGTGGTGCTGGCATCTCCAGAGTCTCACCTGTGTAGGCTACATATGGGTGGGTATGTTCTATGTTTCTTTTAGAATCCAGTAGACGCGTTTTGTAAAGCTAAAGGAATCAACCATGGAGATTAGGTAATCAATCATGGGGGTCTTGGTTTTGCCTCCTTAGCCTAATATAGGGAAAGTATTGACCTTGTTAAGTAGCAATTGAGGCCCTAGAACAAGACCACCAAGGAGGGTCATTGGATGGGCAAGATTGAGCGGTGCCCATTGAGGAGGGAGTGTTTGTTTGGTAAGTTAAGTAGGTCCTACTTTACTTTCTGGAAATGGGTGGACTCAGAGAGCAGCACAGTGAACAGTGTGTAGGACCCAGAACTCAGAAGCTATTCCGGGGCAGGGAGGGAAAGGACAGGATTTCTGGTAATTGCAGGAGCCCAGGAAAGAGGGCACCGGAATCCTGAGAGCAGCTGTAAAAGCTCAGTAAAGAGGAGGGACCATCAGAACCCCAACTGTAGGGCAGAACTCCAGAGGGGCCACTAAGACCTCAGGAGTAGGGCAAAGCCCAGAGAAGTCACCAGAACCCAGAGTAAGGTTGGTAAGCGGGACCAGGATGTGAGGGCAGTGGGGAGAAGTGCGTAGCTAGGCAACACCTGAGCAGCTCTCGGGGTCAAAGGAGACACAAGGATTAATGACAAAACACACACCAATGGGTGTGATCCAAATTTATTATTTTAAAGGTGATTGTAGAGACGGCATCAAAGTAAAGACAGGCTTTAATAGGCTCCTAAAGATGGCATGAAAGCCAATTCTCTAGAGTAGTCTTTGAGTTTTACTCACACAGATGTTGAATATACACAGAAGGTAATATATTTTCTATTAAAAAGATGAAGATAGTTCAAGATAACTGGCTTTGGGCCTGTAACTGTTTAACTTATCAACAGCATTTTCACTACACAGGTATGGCTTTTCAATGTTTTAACATAGATGTAGAATGCAGGAATTCTATTTAATATTAAAGTAATTTAGAACAGTATGTTTCAAAGAAGCAAAGATGGCAGACGAAGGAGAGAGACGTGCTAATTTATATCAGAGGAGTGTTAATCAGGTATTCCCACAAAGGTTTAACTAAGGTAGGGTCTGCGTCAACTCACGGTTGTATCAGAAAGGCTCGATGTGGTCTCTATTTGTAGTCTCAGGAGAATCAAGATTAGACATTTTCCTCACTGAGGAATAATCCAGTAGAATTTTAACATCTTGTAAACATAACAGTATTTAAGAAATATAGAAGTGTGGGACTTCCTGTTTAAGTTGAAGCCACGATTCTCTACCTGTGGGTCGTGACCCCTTTGGAGATCAAACAACCCTTTCACAGGTCACCTGAGACCACTGGAAAACATGGACATTTACATTATGATTCATAACAGTAGCAAAGTTACAGCTATGGAGTAGCAACGAAAGTAATTTTGTGGTTGGAGGTCACCACATGAGGGACTATAGCAGTAGGAAGGCCGAGATTCACTGACCTAGAGAGGGTGTCACAATTTCTTAGTGGCAATTGTTTAGTGTTAATCTAGAGGGGTGAAGATCATAGGCACAATAATATTTTGTATAATGAGTTAGGTTTATAAATATATTTAAATTTTTGTCCAGTAAAATAAGGTCTGTGTTCAAACTATGTGACTTACTCAACGATAAAACATAAAGACAGTATTTAGAGAAACCTAATCACAGGTTTTAAATACCTCATTTAGTTAAAGAATAAAACAAAATCTTGGCTTTTATAAGCCAGTTTTTGTAAACATTGCTAAGATTTGGTGAACATTAGTAAGAATTGGTCAGCCCTTAGGAGAGCCTTCTGCTGTATGTAAATTTCATTCAGATGTAACAGGATTCTGATCTCACGACTATAACTAGTTAAGCTAAAACTATATTGTAAACATTCTTCATAGTTTTTAATATAAACATCTTATATAAAAATGTTTTCTTTTTGCCAGGCGGTGGTGGCACACATCTTTAATCCCAGCAGAGGCAGGCAGATCTCTGAGTTCAAGGCCAGCCTGGTCTACAGAGTGAGTTCAGGAACATCCAGGGCTACTCAGAGAAACTATGTCTGGAAAAAAATTTTTTTCTTCTCTTTAACCATTTAGCAACTTTGTGGTTTATATCTTTTAAATTTTAAGGGTTTGATTTTTTTATATAATAAATTTTACATATAAAATACAGTTGTTTAAAGACAAATTATATTTTATAATTAAAAAACTTAATAAAGATTATTTGAAACACAGAAAACAGATATCCTATATTCCAGATGTTTAACAGTCATAGCTATAGACAGAGCATGGTCATCAATAAATATATTGAAAAACTAAATCACCTTCAAGTGTTGGCATACATCCTTATATTTACCCATTCACATAACCCACATACACATGCCATCTTAAAATCAGATATCTAATAGCTCTCTATAATCTCAATCAGCTGCCACAGGCCTTATGTCATATACAGCTCACTTACATATTAATATTTAACTGCAGCATAAAAATAAAATGATAACACATTAAAATAACATGACCACACTAGCCAGTTAGAGCGAAGGAAGGTGGGACACTCCCCTATCTGGACAGAGAATGCGGGTCCTTGGCAAGAGTTTCACCATATAAGGAAGATGCAGCTGGGCATTGGATTGCTTAGCTTGACCCACACATCTAACCCCACCCCTGAAGCAAGGGTGAGGTCAGAAAGAGAAAGAGAGGAGGCTGAAGGCATTCCTGCAGGCTGGAAGCAGTTCCGAAGTCTGCAGATTGAACATAGATTAGCTTTTTAAAGTAAGTGCGTGCAACTTACGGGGTTTAGCAATGAGGGGAGCTTCCGATATGTTCATCGTGACAGAGCCCACCTGATGGCCACGTTTTAAGTCATCCCAACCCTCAACATTCTTTCCTGTGACCTCAAACTAGGGGCCAGTGTTACATGAATAATGACCCGGGGGTGGGTGTCTTAGCTAGAGTTACTGTTGCAGTGAAAAACACTATATCCAAAAGGAACTTGAGGAAGGGTTTATTTGGCTTACAAATCCTGAATCACAGTCCACTGAGGGAAACAGACAGGAACTCAGACTGAGAGGGAACCTGGAGGCAGGAGGTGATGCAGGGCCCCGGAGGAAGCTGCTTGCTGGCTTGCTCCTCATGGCTTTCTCAGCCTGCTTTCTTATAGAACCCAGGACCACCTGCTCAGGGGTGGCATCACACACAATAGGCTGGGCCTTCCCACAACAACCAGTAATTAAGAAATCAACCCTACAGGCTTGTTTACAGCCTTATGTTATGCAGGCATTTGCTCCATTGAAGTTCACTCCTCTCAGATGGATCTAACTCATGTCAAGCTGACTTGAAACCAGCACAGGCGGCATGAGGACTGGATGGCGGTGTTGGCTAGTGAAGCTTCACTTTGGAGATTTCAGTTTCCTCTCCAAACCCAAGCAAGTTGACTCAAATCGTGAACACTGGGGTGCATTGCTTTTTAAATGATTTTGCCAAGTTTTTTTTTGTAAAGATCAGAAATGGAATTTTATAACCAATTAAAAAAACTAAAATCGTGCTTATTCTGTAAAGTTCAACTATCATATACCTATGATCTTATTGTTATGATCTTATCACCGAGCCCCTTGGCAGAAAAAAAACGGTGAATGACAAGGTACATCATCATGACATCCTTTCTGTGTCTTCCTTTTATATCCAGGAGAAGCAGGCCTGTCTCCTGTATGTTGTGACGTCTCTCGCTGGGCCCAGTGCTGTTTCCGCATTTAGAAGTCCTAGGAAGTTGTCCCCTCTGCTTAACTCGTCTTCAGTTTGTCTCCTAATTTCCACCCAGAACCTTTACCTTGTGGGACAAACCTCTCAATTCCTCATTGCATCCCTTCTTTCCGGCAGGGTCTCAGAGTGCCCTATCCAACCATCAGCTACTGATGGTATTAATTTGAGAAAAAAATGGAATAAGAAGCAATGGTAGAGGAGATATGAAATCTGTACAGGTTGTGCCCTAATATGTTCCGTTAGAACTCGTAGCCTGCATCTATCCAGACAGTAAGGGGTTCTGTCTGGTAGGACATTTGGGTTTACCAACAAGGGTCACCAGATGCTAAAATACCAGCGTGTGACTACTTGCATCTCGTGATGAACACTCTTTCCCAAAGCCCTGGCGTTATAACTCATCATGCTGTAACTTTTGAATGGAAAATGTGTGCTGGCAACTGCTTCTGAAGCTATCTTGGAATCCTGATATCTGTCATTGTCCTTTGGGCAATGGAATGATACAAGTCATTTTTGTAAGTCATGGGTACTGAAGGGTGATGCTAAGTCCTTCCAAAGCATTCTGGAAGAGCATCATGAAGCCGCCCATTGCTGCTATCAGACACCGTGTGCCCCATGAGAGGAGATAGTGGGAGTGTGACAGGGACCGGTATGTGCATAGAGACTAAAATTAGTTTCCAATCTGCCATCTCATTTCTTCCTTCTGTGGAATCATACAGAGTTTTTCCCATACATGGTCCATTCTGAAGGAATCCCCCATCAGAGGTCTAAGTGTCAACCACCCTGACATTCTGACGGTGAATGAATGTATAACTCTCCAAACAGACACTGCAGTCTTGTCACCGCTACCAGGAAGGAGCCAGAGAGCGCCATGGCCATCTACTGAAGAACAGCCTGCCGTCTGGCCTTGTAAAGCCAAGTTGCAAGCATACAGGCACGCTCTGCGAGCTGATTTCCATTCCAACTTGGAGTCCGCTATCTTCTTGTTACTGTGCATCAGCAGCCCCATGAAAGGTCAGAGTTTATAGTCTTAGGAGCAAAATTTAAAACTCTCACCCAGCCCCAGAGCTGTGTAGAAACCGCTGCTCAGAGGTGCACATGAAGGCCGGGTGTTTTGTCAGAACTCTGAGCCTGAGACTTGACAAGGTCCCTGTGTGGCCGCTGTTCCGATGACCCTCTTTTTAGTGCCAATAATCTCCCTGAATGTTTATTGATATGCAACTGTGTTTATGATAAGGAAAAAGAAGATACAAATTAAGACCATATTTTACAACTATTACTGATGATATCATTTCCCTATCCCAACAGTTCAATGTTGTCCCTCTCCCTCCAAAAACCTTTCAGGGACCATTCCAAAAATCAGTGGCCTAGGTGATTGATTACCTTAGGCAGATCACAAATCTATTTGGGCAAGCAGGAAACTTACTAGTTGTGAATTAATACAGAAGAACCAAATGTAACAGATATAAATAACACTTTCACCCATTTTTTTGTTTTGATTTATTTTGCCTTCTTTCTTTCTTTCTTTCTTTTTTTCTTTGAGACAAGGGCCCACTATGCAGCCCAGATTAGCTTTGAACTCATGGCCATCCTCCAGCTTCTCTCTCTGGGATTCCAGGCAAGAGACACCATACCTAGCTTTACTTGAGCTATTGATTTCAACTTCTCAAACTATCAGCAAATACTCTGTGGCCTATAGAACATCTGAAATTATTTTTAAAGATTTTGTTTATTATTTTTATGTTTGAGTTTTGTCTGTATGAAAGTACACCATGTAGATGCAGTAACCTCAGAGGCCAGAGGAGGGCATCAGATCTTCTGAGACTGGTGGTACAGACGGTTGTGAGCCACCATGTGGGTGATGGGAATAGAACTCGGGTCCTCTTCAAGAATAGCCAATGATTTTAACTGCTGAGCTGTCTCTCCAGCCTCAGGCATCAGAAACTGTTAAAATCATTAGTTAACTACTGGTTTCATCATTACAACACTACGCAGGACATTGTCCATTTGAAAATAATCTCTTGCCAGGCTTCCTCACTCTCTGAAATCTGGTTTAACTATCGAGCTTCAACCAGTTTCCCCGACCACCATGAGAAGCGCCTGGCCAACTTCCTCTGGGTCACCTTGTGGGACTTGGGGATCAGACAGATGGAGACCCATCTCATCAGTGTTGGGAATCTCCCTGGGCCCTTTCCTTCTTTCCTCTGTCTGCATTGGTTGTCTCACTCACGTCTTCACACCCATGGAAAGACAGGCAGGTGGGTATTGTGTTTCTCCAAGTTTTTCAAACTTCAGCTTTCAAGTCTTCCCCCTTGTAGACACAGCTAATGAGGATTTCCTGGAGCTATGGCCTGGCCTCCCACAACTACACAGCAAGTGTGAGAGAACAGGCCACGCCAAGGAGTGGTCTCTCCTTAAGTGAGGCTTCCCTGTGTATGCATCCAGTCACTGTTCTTTTCAAAGTTCTAAGTGGCATTCAAACGCATCTGAGTCACAGGTAGAGGCATGACAAGAGATACAGAAGACATTAAAACTGAAGCAAAACTACTCTTGAAGGGAAAATGAAGTTGCAAAGCTCAACGCTGGCTAGATCTCTGCTTTTGTATTATGTGTCCAGAATCAAGCCTTATTTTAGCCCTCTTTATAGGTGACAAAATGAAAGCTTTGAAAGCTATAAGTAATAATTTAACTGGAGCAAGGACCCAGTATTCCGACCATGTGGTCACAATCTGAGCAGCGGGGAGCCCTGAGCTGGGCCATCAGATTCTGTAACCAGGTCTTGTGTGATCCTGTTAAACCGATTTCACGTTTGTTTGTTTCATGTTATTTACGGGGGTGGAGGCAAATAAATAGAAATTTATCTGTAGATTCAATTACTAGCTGTGGTGGAAATACCACATTGCCACCTGAGCAGTGAACATTAAACATATTTTGGAGAACCCATCCTCACCCACACAGTGAGCCCTGGAGTTCAGCCCTCATAGACATGTCCTCCTGTGGATCGCGAGTGCGTGTCCTGTGAGTGCATAGTCAGAGCCCGTGGCTGGGGGAGAGAATGGGGTTTGATTGGCATCTGAGAGAGGAACGGGTAGAAGTCTGTGCAATGCTAACTGAAGGACTGTGGAGATGGGGTTCCAGACTTTGGCCAGGGCTCTTGAGACAGTCATCAAACGTGAAACATTTCACTGGGAAGCATTGTTAGCAGCAATCCAGCAGTGAGGGGAAGACACTCCCTTCTCCTGAGATTTTTCTCACTGGTGTGAGGCAAGGAAAGCGAGTCAGCAGCTCTGAAGGGAGCAGACACCTTCTGAGAAGACAGTCTACCTCTCCCTCACAGGGGGACCTCATCACGGGCTGTCATGGCTTCCTGCGCTCACAGTCTCTGCTCCTTTTCTGGAGTGCCCAGCATCCATACTGAGCAGACAGCATACTTGCCGCCATTGCTGTGGTTCTGCAGGTCCCATGAGCTCTGCTCCTGACATTGGCTATCACTTTTCCTGGTTGCTGAAATTCAGTATTAGAATTGACTTAGGTGGCTGCAGGAACGGCTCTACTCTTGTGTACATAGAATGGTGAAGATTCTGAAACGGTCCTTCCTTTTTTGCTATATGATATTGAATTTGCTCGGGAAAGTTCTATTTCCTAAACATAACTTCAGAGGGTGGTGGGATTTCTCCTATCGTGAGACGTTTCTCACTAGGTTGGTCATTATTCTCACTGTTAAATCTCTGCTCCAGTTTCTTGAGCCGCACTTTCTGCATTTCTATCTCTTGACTTGTTCCCACTGCCTTATTTCTGCTCTCATGGTTCAAGCTCAAAACTCCCCCTCCAACCACGCCTGAGGCCACAGGTTTTCCAGTTTTTATCTGTTAAGTTAGAAGTTAGTTAGGGGCCATGATTTCACACCTCTGAGCATCTTCTCTGCTCCCAGGAAGCCCTGGTCTCTGAGTCAGAATTGTAGTTACAATATGTGGTCCCCAGTGGACATTTTACACATCTTACGGCCCTTCATCGAGCCTCGCTTTCCCTGGGAGCAGAATAGTATTGACCTCAAGAAACCATGAGGATTAAGAGGTCATGTGTGTAAATGGTCAGTGCATGGCCGGGCACATGTGTTTGATGCTTTCTGTCATCATTGCCATGTGTCTCCACTGTGCCTTCTCCAGGGCTTCTACCCTTGCTTTTCTCAAAAGATGAGCTGAGCTGTCTTACTTCCTACACCGAGCTCAAGGTGATAGAGATGAAGTTTCTCTGCTTCTTCCACTGCTTTGAAGCTGCAACAGAGTCCCCTCCTAGTCTCGCTCTCCCCCTCCAAACCATACCCTCCTCTGTGCTACCCCTCCACTGACTAAACTTCCTTGGGGGTACAGAGCAGGTGTAATGAAGGGCCTGACCTTCAGGGTTGGTAGAGTTGGCATCAACCTTATATCCTTCTCTTCCTGACTTTTATACAGTATCCCCTTCTACTGATGATAATCCTAAAGTCGTAGGTTTGGAGAAGCACTGGGTGAGACAACCAACACAAAGCCTGGGCACTGGTGTCTGGCACAAAGCAGAACCTGAATAAATGGAAGTTTTCTATTGTTACATTGGCTGGCCTTGGAGCATCCTCCCTGGCAGCCCCGTGTCTACATAGTGCAGATGCTTAATGAACAGCTGTTCGAGTGGTGGCCGTGAATGGCAAACTGTTGGCTGTGATAAGGTGGCCTCTGGCTGAGGCTCAAGATTCCTGGCCTTCTTGGGGATGCTTCACCTCATCGAGGTTTCAGAGAGAACATGTTAGGAAGTGGGTGCTCTGGACAGTCATTCTGTTACTATGGAAACTTTCCCCAAACATGTGATCCCCTGATAACCTGGACCAGTTCCACACAGTGGAACAACTGTGCTCTGGCTGGAAGCAGCTTCAAGGCTCAGAAGCAAGGGCAGCAGCTGCCTCAGTGGTTCTTGACTTTTCTTGGACTAGTACTTCTGTCTGCTTAAGAAGACAGAGCTTAGAGGAAGCCCAGAGAAAAACTAAGTGGTTCAGAGGGAACCTTGGGTCAAGGGGAAGCGCCCTTCCAGCCCCCCTTTTCACCTCAGTAATTCGAATGACCAGGATTCCCATAAAACAAGCCTTGGCCAATAGTACTGAAACACTGTCTAAAGAGAAACTACCAGAACGGAATTTGATAGGTAATTTACAGAACAATAAGCACAATCACATTGCAACACCTGTGTTTATTGACCACAGAGCATCCTGTGTGTGCCAGCTCCTTATGGATTCCAGGGAGACATGAATGGAAAACACTCTGCCCCTGAGTTGTCTGTGTTACTTGAGAAGACGGACATTCTAACCTTCTCGTGTGGAAGCTGATACAACTCAGAACTCTGTCAGCTATGCAACAGAAAGGCCACTCTTGTGTCTGGAATAATAGATTGGGAGCAAAATTTGGAATAATTTTTTTTATCACAGATTTGGCCATTTGGCGCTATTATACACTGCACTGGGAGGTTTCATCTTACTAAACCTAATAGCCACCGAGTAGCAAGATAGAAAAATAAAGGCAACTGCAGAAATCGTTGTGAATACACACATTATTGAGTGACTCGGGCATGGTTTAGCTGTTTGGCTGCCTGCTTAAGGAATTTTGCTGTTATCATTCACTAGAATTCCTTCTAGGTACTGTTATCAATGCCAACCCTTCCAAGTCCTCGGGAATAATTAATGACAAGTCTTAAACGGCCATGATAGACCATTTGGTAATAATTTGGGAGCACTTGTGGAGGATCGTATACATGATTTTTGATCATCTGGGGACACACAATATAAGTTGGATCAAAATCAGGTTATTGAAGACCCCTGTCTAAAATCCAGCTCATTGCCTGTCTGCACTCACCCTGGCTCATCAGAATTTCATAATCAGAGTGATTGCCTCACAAACCGCATTAGAGAGGACTCTGACCCTAATAGTCTCAAATTTGGGGAAAGGGGAAAAATTGCTTGGTGGTAGTATGACTTTCTTTTCCCCACGAGGCTGATCCTACCAAAGCATTTGTCATCATAATGACACTTTAAATAAAATTTTTCAAAAATGGCCCACAGTTTCCGAAAACTTTTTTTCCTTTATGCACAGTAGTTAATGAAGACGAGTCACATTTAGCTCCGATTCAATGCACAACACAAGGGCCATGGTTTAATTAAGACCTTCCCTGCAAATCCTTGTCCGGTGAAAATCAACAGGAGCTCGGCGCTCACTGACAAGACAGGTCTCATTCTTCCCCTCTTGCTTTTTTCTCTCTTCCTGTGCGGGGTTAGAAGCTCGCCAGGTTGACCTCTCATTTTCCTTCCAGCTCTCAGAGCCTCGCCCTTTTTAATGATACTGTTGCCCTGGCGGATTGTGGAAATGGGAAATCGAGGTTAATTTGTGATATCCTCCATGATGGTATGGCCTCAGGCTGTGGCGTTGGCATCCACAGACTGACCTACTAGGACTGAATCTTTTCATGAAACCATTAGTCTTTTCTTACAGGTCTCCATCCTTCTTTAATAGTGAGTGTGCCTCACCTTGACCTGGTAGCTCTGTGGACAGGGACCTGTTGATGATTTCTCTAATCAAGACACAAACTGTTCTACCAAAACTTGTTTACACTGAATTCTACAGACTATGCAATTGCACCAAGAAAAGGGGGTGAGGGAGTAGACTCATATCCGGCTTGCTCTTAAGTGGAAATGGTGCACTTGAAACTGAATCTGAATGAGGAAATACAAGAACATCAGAGGGTTCATTAGTCTCAGGGAAATTAGTTTAGCAGACAATACAGGGAGACCACTAATGTATCTAACTCAGGTGTATAGTCACAACAACCCTATGAACTACCAACCTAACAAAAGCGGTGGAGAGAATTAGGATGAATTAGTGGCAAGGGTGTGCCTCCAACTTTCTCTAAGCACGCGTCACCCAGTCACTTCATCTAACTGTTTGGACCCCGGGTGCTTCAGAAAAATGAGAAAACAAACTGTACTTTAGACATTGGGACTTGGATTGTGAGTGCAAAGTGCCTGGCAGATGGCTCTGTGCGGACCCTGCGGTGATGACATGCTTTGAAAAGCCAGTCATTCTGAAGTACAGGCTCTTGACAGATACTCGAGAAACTAAAATCAAAACAACTTGAAGTTTGCTCATTTTCATCCCTAAAATGATTGTCTGTGCCTGGTTGCCTCGCTTAGATTTTCTCTGAGCTGCTTTCCTGACTGGAGTGTGCTGCGAGGCATGAAGGGCAGCTTATCTCGCTCCGAGTGTGGAATAAGCCCTTAGCAGCCGCGGGTGTTAAAGGGCTTGACTTATCTCCTGCAGTGGCAGAGCACGCTGGCTGCCTTTGCATCCTCGCCACTGCTCTCTGGACTGTTGCTTAGCGCAGCTGTCAAACACCTCCAGCGTGTGAAGAGCATACTGATGGGCTGTCCACTCCACTCCCAGGATATCCTAGGTCGTAGGGCATTTTCATTTTTAGCATTTTTTTTCACTTAAAAAGCATACTTAAACATCGAGTGTTTGCTCTAAGAACAACAAAGATGTTTCTTAAACTGCAGGCAATGTAACCTCTTGTCACATCTAAATGCTGCCCCTTTCCAGGCTGCCTGTGCTTCTGAAAGGATGGTGAGCATAGCCAGCTTGATTTAAAGTGTGTCCCACTCACTGTTCCAAGGGACATTCTCATTGTCAGATGCTTGGCATTCACGCGTACCTTTTTCTCTAAACGTGACCTTCCTTTCCTCCGTTTTCTAAGCCGGCCAGGAAAGCATTCCTGTCTTTGCTTTCCTCTGTGGTTGCAGTGGCTGCAGATGTGAGGACAAAAGGGACACTCTCACTGGACTCCTCCCTAACGTTCAGATTTCCTCTTTCATAAGAACTCTCCATCAACCCAAACTTTATTTTTGTGTGTAAAGAATGGCATGGACAATCGATATTTCTGTAAGCGACCCCTTATTATTTATTGGTTGTTGTTTCCTCATTGAGCCATGGTATCAGCTATTTTTTGACCAACTTTCCTTATTTGTTTCCCAGGCTCTTTCTATATTTTGACCTATCTCTACAATATGATACTCTTACGCATGTCATTGAGTTTTGATAGACGTTAACATTTAGCAAGAGTCCCCCATCTAATTATTCTGCATCTACACAGCTGTTCTTAATCCCGTTCTTCAAGTTCCCATCTCTCAGGAGTTTCAGGGTCAGGTTGGTGGGTGTGTGCAGAGATGCTCCACTTGGAGGATCCAGAACCCCCAAGTCCACTGACACATGCTGGCAAGGACAGCTAGGAAGAAGCATGGAAACCTATTCAGAAGAACAATCTGGGGTTGTATTAAATGGGGAGTCTTACCTACTAGCCAATGACTCTATTCCTATGTTTGTTTTTGTGGAATATAATCCAGGGTCACGCTGTCCAACATGACAGTCACTAGCTAAGAACAGCTATTAAAATGCCAACGGTTAAATTAGATAAAATTAGAAACCCAATTCTGCCACTCTAGTTGTGGTCTAGAATCCAGTAGTATAGCAAGGGGGATGGAACTGTACCTATTTTCCTGGCACAACTATTAACCAGCTATTAACACGTTGATGGTTAGCTTCTCTCTCACCAAGTACATACACAGAAACCAGTGAAATCTCCATGGCACATTTTTCTTCCTGGGGTGTGATGAGCTCAATTTTGAGTGTATGTGTGTGTGTGGGGTGTCTGTCCTCTGACTTTTGAAATTAGTGCACCCTGGGACTGGAGTGCAGCCATTTTTTCTGATGTCCCATGGCCGTTGCATGTACACACTTGCCATTCAGAATTTGGGGGTGTGTGTCGACATGTGTGTGTGTGTTTGTGTGTGTGTGTGTGAAGATAAGCGGGTGTTTGTCCTGATCAGCGCATGACACAGGAGCCTTGCTGGCATGTGTTCAGGAGCCCATGTTGAGATGCACCACGGTAGAGTGGGCCACGGCTTTGGGACGCGCTCGCTGGTGGCTCTGCTCAGGTGCAATCTATTTCCAATCTACAGTCGCCATTTTGCTACACAAGCTGAAAAATTGGTCAAAACACCAGATATTAATCAACTACCAGAGAAGCAGTCGTATTAAAGAAGACTCTTCCGAAGACAGCTCAAAGAGAATGCTACAAACATCTAGGGGGGATGAGAAAGAGTCAAAAGGTGATTAGAGACTTGGGGAACCAGAGAAAGTGATAGAGGGGGGATACTGCAGCTAGCCTATTAGAAAGAGTGCAGAAAAACTTAAGCAAGAAGCCAAGACAGTGTTCTAGTGGTCTCAGAATGCACCGAAGGCTGCCCGCAGAGTTGCACAGGGAACATACTGAGCAAGCAGAAGAGATTTCATTATAATTGTCCCTGCAGAAAATCACCCCTTGGAGCTGTCTACAGAGCCACCAGGACAGCACCATGCCTCCTGCTGCTACCAATTAGTGTGGACCATATGGTTAGCCTGGCTTGTTATTCCTAAAGTGGACACACAATCAATTATACCAGCCCCACCACCCCCTTACCAAGATGCTTGGCATTTTTAATCTGTTTAGCAATGCTGATGGCCAAGCTGCTGGAGCTTTGGACGTAGTCTTGGAGGTGAACTTGGCAGAGATCTTGGTCATGTGTTGTGTATGTATCAAGACCAGGTATCACAAGAATAGGACCTGAATCCACACCTAGCTACCTGCCTTCTCATTGCCTACCAGGTAGAAGGCTGGGCTGGGGTCTAGTTGCTATTACTACCCATTTCTGGTCTAGTGAAATCTTGGTTACAAAGTTGGACAGTTTCTAGTCCACAGTAATCAGACAGCCTGGGCTTAACCTGGGGCTTCACGACTGCGCAGTTCAGTGACTTCTGACCAACTGCAGGACTTCAGGAGTCTACGCACACAACAGGAATGAAAACGAGGTTATTAGAGGAAGTGCATTAGATGATGTCTGCAAAGCTCCTCACCATGCTACACGCCAGACCTCATTATAATCAGGCGTTGGCTTTACTTCAGCCTGATCAAGTCAGTCTTTCCTGCTTCTAAAAGCAAATGCCTCAAAGTTTGTTTTTGAGTCATTTATATCCACTTAACTTGAAGTTGGTGGATATTTAGTCTATCTTCAAACATGTTAGCCCTATCATTTGAATCCATATGCATTGCCACTAATGTGTATTCTGTTGATTTTTAATATCTGCCATACACACGTGCAAAACCAAGTCCCATAAGCCCAGAATCCAGACATTCCTACCAAAAGGAAGTCAAATGAAAGAAAGAATAGCAGAGCCTTTGCGAAGAGAAAATTGTCTTATCCCTCACCAGTGTCAGAATGTGGAAATGTTTACAAAATGCTCATTAAAAGTAAAAGGGGTTGCAAGATAAAAATGAAATCTGGTGTACAAGTTTACACTGGGGAGATAAGAGAAGGCTAGGCCCTATAGGGGATTTTGCATTCCAATTACTGCAACCTGACTTTTGGCGGGGGTGGGGAGTAGTACAGGGGGAGGGGAAGAGAGAGGAAGAGTTTCCATACTTGTATCGTGTCGTGTCCAGTGACATAAGACATTTACACTCAGCAAGATAAAACTGCCACTTAGAGCCCAGGGGAGTTCAGCCTTCCTAGGTTGTCCTGGGGAACTGAGCAGAGCCATGGGTTCTCTGGTCCTGCCGCTAAGCGCCGTCTTCTGCCTAGTGGCTCACTCAGTTTCTGGCAGCCCCATTATGGGCCTTGAGCAGTCACCCTTGGAAGAAGACATGCCCTTCTTTGACGATATCTTCACAGAGCAAGATGGTATTGACTTCAACACACTGCTGCAGAGTATGAAGGACGAGTTTCTCAAGACGTTGAACCTGTCCGACATTCCCCTGCAGGACACGGCCAAAGTGGATCCGCCGGAGTACATGCTGGAACTCTACAACAAGTTCGCCACGGACCGGACCTCCATGCCGTCTGCTAACATCATTCGGAGTTTCAAGAACGAAGGTAGGCTGGCTTGTGTTTTCACCTATGATGCTTTGACTTTCCTTTTTTTTTTTTTTCAAGAAGAAATAAGTAAACGTCCATGTGGGGATGATGTGGGAGAGGATGGATTCATAGAAATGCATGGCTCAGACACACTGTATCAACTGTTCCACATGGTCTTGGTCCTTCTAGAATTCCAAAAGTGCTATAAAATGTCCATTAAGGAAAAACCATAAAATGCCCATCATTCTGGCATCAGAGCAGGTTCTTGATAGCGTTTTAATCTGGACACCAAGTATCAAAAAAAAAACCCCATAAATGTTGATCTGCTGTTCTATCTGGTCTGCTGCTTTCTAGACAGGACTTGATTTCTATCTGGGGTTGATAAAAATATGTTTACTTTTCCTTAGATCAAAAATGGTGAAAACAATAAAAATAAATTAGAAATTTGGGATTTGTGGTTCATTTAAATTATGAGTGAGTGTCCAGTTGCAACTCCATTTAAGCAATGTTCTGATAGAATGGAACTGTATGTGGGAGATTCTTCTAATGCTGTGTCATATTTAATGAGCCGTGATAAGACCCGTGGCAGTGTGAAGAAGCCAGCTAACAGTACAGCTTATGGTGACTGTAACTTCATGAAGAGTTATATACAAGTTTCAAATTGTTGTTCCTTCCCTTCAGATCTTTAAATGAGTCAGCGAGCTAACCCTGTGTTTATATGGCACTGGTAGAAAAAATACAATATTGATAGTAGAGGCTGTGGGTATAGAGAAACTGGCTCTTTATTATTTACCAATTGTGCTTTTATACACATCAGGCGAGTGAAAACGAAGTTTGATCAGTATTTGCCAGATGCTCCTCAGAGCAGAAGGCAGTGGCATGAAGCAGGCCAGGATGCGGAGAGCCAGCTGCCTTGGGAAGTTGTGACCAGCTAATGATGGGACCCCCAACTTCCTGCTGTAAAATGGAAGCCACATGACACAAATGAGTGACTCACAAGTAGCTAGAGGCAAGAAGGGGCTCATTGTTAGGAAGTGCTGGATAAACCAAGATGACTTTTAATGCATTACTTAATATTCTAGGCTCTGGAGTAAACACTGAGCGGGTATTCCTCAGACATCAAGAGAGTGTTTGCTTTTAAATTTCACTGATCACCGCCATTTCTATTCACTAACATACTTCTGGTGGAAACTGCAAGCTGAGGTTTCAGATTGCTTTGGAGGCAAGTCTAGGAGGAGGAGAGCAACCTCCTGAAGAAGCCTGCCTCAGTTTCCTCTTCTGAGCCATGATCTAGCTTAGGCATGGTGGGAATGGATCTAGCTCAGGCACAGGGGGAATGTGGTCTAGCTCAGGCACAGTGGGACTGTGGTCTAGCTCAGGCACAGTGGGAATATGGTCTAGCTAAGGCAGAGTGGGAATGTGGTCTAGCTCAGGCACAATGAGAATGTGGTCTAGCTCAGGCACAATGGGAATGTGGTCTAGCTCAGGCACAGTACAAATGCATTATTCCACTCTTATTTCTTGCTTCTCCTATGGCAGAGGAGATGGTAAAGGTGAGAATGTGAACAAGCTTACCAGTACTAGAGACCCATGGGTGAGGATCAGACTTGGGGACACCCAGGCACCCGCCCCTTGCACTTCTGTCAGTTTAGAGGAAGACTCATACAGCAGAGGACATGTGTCCCCCCCCCCACCAGGCTTTCCCTGCTGACTGCTGTCATCTGTCTGCAAACCTTTTGTGTTTGCTCAGTGACATCACCTTCTTGGAGACCAAGAAGACTCCAAACCTAATTTATCTTTGAACGGGTGTCACATGCAAGGTGGAAAACATGGCTTCAGTCCTGCACTCCATCTTCTGTCTAGGAAGTCAGAGCTATCTATACGTGGTGCTTTGATTTCTTCTGGTGCAAAACCAGCATTGGATCCATGTGTGCATTGTGGGTGTCATTGTGACAGGCACACAATTTTCAGAGCAACTGGTGTGTGAGATCTGTCAAAGACCCAATTCCCTTGCTCTGGAATGTGACTCCTCCATGGATCTCTTGTCACATATGCAAAGAATTGTGGGTGGTTTTATTTAGTTAAGGCTTGGTTTTGTGTTGTGTGTGTGTGTTGTTGTTGTTTTTGTTTTGTTTCATTTTAAGCTGGTCTTGGGCTTACCATTGTAGCCCAGGTTGGCCTTGTAATACTCACATTTAAATTTTAAAAAAATTTGTAAATTATTAGTTTCTTTTGAGACAAGGTTTTACTATGTAGCCCAGGTTGAGCTCAAACTCACAATCCTCCTGTCTCAACCTCTTGAATGTGAGCTTATTTTTTAAAAGCACGTCTTTATTGATGTAAGTTGATACATAGAAATCTGCATGTATTTGATGTACGTAATCTAAGTGTTTACATGTTAAATATCCACTAAAGCCCCGCCTCAGTCAAGACAGTGAGCATGCCCAACCCCCAAAGCCTCTTCCATCTGGAGAACATTTTCTCTGCCCTTCTCTCCTGGAGGAGCAGTGCACCTGCGCTCCCAATTTTGAGTTTCCCTGACAGCAAGTGCACAGGTGACTCCCAGTGGGATAAACTCTCAGAGGGAGCCAAGGTCTTGAGGAGGAGGCCAAAGATGGGGAAGTGGAAGTGAGGCAAGAGGTCTCTCTTTCCAGGAATCAGAAGAACGTCCTCAACGGTACAGAATGCAGAGGAGGGTGTGTTTTTGTTTCTTCAAGTGGGAGAGCTATTATCCAAATAGGAAAAAGTATTCATTCAACTGGTAAATAAACACCCATTGGGCAACTGCAGCATCCTGTATGCTGTAGGGAATGAACAGTAACCAAAGCTTGATCAGGATGGTAAGCCCTGGTTACAGTTGCTCTGGCCACACCAGTGACTTCAGGGTCATCCCACTGCCACTGTGTCAGTGTCCCCACTGCCACTATGAAGATAATTTTAGTTAGCACCCACAGGAAGCCGTGAGATGTGTGAAGTAACTATGTGTTTTATTTATGTAAATTTAAAAAGTCTATGCAACTATTAGCTTAAGGGCAAACCTTCAAGCCTTTAGAGAGTAAGTATAAAGCCGTCCGCTGAAGAAGGATGCTGAGCATAGTGTGGGTCAGAGAATCCACTGAGCTCATGAGCCGGGGAATGCTTGTCAAGGACAATGGAGGACCCTTGGATGCAGGTCCCTGGCATCTTGGTGTCACAATTCTTAGATAATCTGATGTCAAGTGTCTCAGTCCCTGTAGAGACAAATTATCCAAGGTAGGAACACAGGAGCTCTTGGATCTCTGTGAAATTCTCACCCAGAAAGATAATATCAGGCGTGGCATAGTGGCACATGCCTGCAGTGTCAGAAAGCAAAGACGAGAGGACTTCTTCATGTTACAGGCCAGCCTGCTCTACACAGTGAGTTATAGGCCAGCCTGCTCTACACAGTGAGTTATAGCCAACCAGGGCCACACAAGACCTTGTCAACAAACAAACAGTATGAAAGTGTTTGGAGACATGCTTCTGAACTAAAGAACCTCTAACAAACTATTTCTTATAGATCTCAGGTGGTTTGTGTGTGTCCAACTCCATGCTGGCTGCCAGTGAATAGCACTAAGGGAGGCCATCTACCCCACACCTCCACCCCACCAGGCGCATCCTCTCTCACTCACTCAGGGAGGACCACAGGCCCCAGAACCAGTTTAGCAAGGTTCTGCTGACCTTGTTGAACTTTGTTACGTAGAGTAGGGACAGGGTCAGCAAACTTCCTCTCAAAGGCCAGATAGTCCATATCTAATTCCGCCTCTGTGGGGCAAAATTAGCCAGAGACAGTACAGCAATACCCAAGATAGGCTGTGCTCTGGTGAAGCTTTGTTTTCAAAAAGCACGTGACAGTCCCAGTTTGGCCTGTGGGTGTAAAAACCCTGATCTATGGAGACCTTCCATGGAGACCAGTGGCCAGCCAACCACATGGAGACCACTGCCCATTACAAACATAAGCTTTGAAGTCTTTAGTTATGAGCTAGTTCAGAACAATCTCCATGATCCATTTCAGGGCTCATTATTGGTCAAAGAGAGGGCTTGTCTGCAGCACCAAGGTTCTTTCCAGATCTGTCCCCATGAGCAGCTCAGTCCGGGCCCTACACAATTAAACCACCTGCTTTATTATGCAGCATACCTGGCGAGTCTGATTTCTCATAAATAACTTTCCTTTTTAGGTCTGTTTTCTCAACCTGCCAGCTTTAATGGGCTCCGGAAATACCCTCTCCTCTTCAACGTGTCTATCCCGCACCACGAAGAGGTCATCATGGCTGAACTCAGGTTATACACACTTGTACAAAGAGATCGTATGATGTATGATGGTGTGGACCGTAAGATCACCATTTTTGAAGTACTAGAGAGTGTTGAGGGGGACGAGGATGAAAGGAGCATGCTGGTCTTAGTGTCAACAGAGATCTACGGGATCAACAGTGAGTGGGAGACATTTGATGTCACAGATGCCACCAGGCGTTGGCAAAAGTCAGGCCCGTCTACCCATCGGCTGGAGATCCACATCGAGAGCAGACAAAACCAAGCTGAGGACACCGGGAGGGGACAACTGGAAATAGATATCAGTGCCCAGAATAAGCATGACCCTTTGCTTGTTGTGTTTTCCGATGACCAAAGCAACGACAGGGAGAAGAAAGATGAACTGAGTGAGATGGTCTCTCATGAGCAGGATCTGGACCTGGACATGGACGGCTTCTCCAGGGGCCCTGACGAAGAGGCCTTGCTGCAGATGAGGTCAAACATGATCGATGACTCTACTGCCCGCATCAGAAGGAACGCCAAGGGCAACTACTGCAAGAAGACCTCTCTCTACATCGACTTCAAGGAAATTGGCTGGGACTCCTGGATCATCGCGCCGCCTGGGTACGAAGCCTATGAGTGCCGCGGCGTCTGTAACTATCCTCTGGCCGAGCACCTCACACCCACAAAACATGCGATTATCCAGGCCTTAGTCCACCTCAAGAATTCCCAGAAAGCATCCAAAGCCTGCTGTGTGCCCACGAAACTGGATCCCATCTCCATCCTCTATTTAGATAAAGGTGTTGTCACCTACAAATTTAAATATGAAGGAATGGCTGTGTCTGAATGTGGCTGTAGATAGAAGAGGAGTCTCGTGGCTTATTTAATAACTGCAGATGTGTATATTTTGTGTTCTATTTAATGAAACTATTTAATGAAGGTGTACAAATAATAGAGGTTGCCACCTTAGGGAAGCGGACAGGTCAGTATGGTGTAGAAAATGTGTATTTTGCTCTACAATTCAGTCCCTTCCATTTGTCTTCTTTGGACTCTCATTTCCCAGTGATACCATCTCTAACAACAAAATGCAGGCCCGTACCACTTTTCCTCTATGTCAGTTAGGAAAGAACAGCCCCTAAAGGGAAATAGTGTCAACACACAGATATTCGTGCATGTTTGTGCAGTGCACATGGACTTATGAAAATCTTTTTGTCCAACAGAAGCAGACGAGACTCATACATGTGAGAGGCTTCCTCCAGAGTGTCTGTATTGTAGGATATGGGATTTAGGGTAAGGTAGTTTCTATTGGGAGTTTAACCATCTAGAGAAGCATATTTTCCAACTGTTCTGGGAGTGTGGATGCAGCTCCTCTCCATTGTAGCTACCATGGCTTAGAGCAGCAGACTCGAGGAGCAGTCTGCAGGCTCAAGAGGTGGGTGGGGTTGTCAGATACACAGAACAAATGGCCTTGACAGGCGATGGTCCCAGAGACGCCCTTGCAAAGAATGGGCCCCTGGGCTGTGCTCTCCAAAGGGCAGGGCCTAGGCAAGAAGGCTGGGGGTGGGGGACTTCAGGACTGACTCCCCTTCAGTCAACAGGAGGCAAGGCTACCTGTGCCAGCCTTTACTGCTGTAGAGGGTCATGGAGGTGGAGGAGGGACAAAAGGATAAGGGCACAGATGTCCTCAGGTGTGATGGTAAAAATCATCAAAATTCTAATGGGATAACTAAATCTTTTTGGACAAAATAAAATGACCCAAGACTAAGAAAACTCTCAGAAGGGAGCTATTTTGTGGACTCTACTGAAAACATCTCCATTTTGTGACGTCTCTCTCTTGTGGGCCCCCTCTACTTTCTCTTTCATCTTCTTCCTTTTTTTAACTTCCCGCCCATCCTGCCTCTTGTTTTCTTGTGTTTCTCTCCCTTCACCACCCACAACATGGGCCAGGAGAAGGCATCTGAAAATATTTTCACTCAGTTAGGGATTTGAGTTCTAGACTTCTGGAAATTTCACTTGATTTGATTGTAGCCATATCCTTTACGCTATGCTTTTCATGAAGAATCCAAGCCCATGAATAATTAGACTCAGAAGCAGGTGACTCAAATGTTGAGCTTAAACTCTGAAACCTTGGAAGGAAGTCTGTAGCATTCCCATTCTTCCCACTCTGCCCTCCTCCTTGAAATAATTTTTCGTCATCCGGAGAGTTGAAAGGATATAGAGACTCTGGCTTTGGTCCTACAGCTTCCTGCTAGGGTCCTAGACTCTGTACAGGAGGAGCTAGAGCAGGCAGGTGCAGTCACCCCAGCATCAGCAGACAGGTGACATACTGATCCACAAGAGATGCAGGAATATGGCTTCCAGTACATCACCCACCTCTACTCTATTGGTTACAGATATTAATTTTGGGCCATCTATCAGCTTCCTTTCCATAAGCTTCTTATAGTTATACATTCAGATTGTTCTGTCAAGGACAGGTATTTTCTGAATCTGAACTTCAACTCCATATATCTAGTCAGTCAAAATGCAAATCTCAGAGAAGTTGTTGCCCTGGAAGAGGAATATTTTGGTCATAAGTGGGAGCACAGTGAGGGACATTGTGTTGGCTGAGATGGATGTTCAACTAAGAAGTATACGTGTTAGCCTCTTTCTCACATAGTGTGTCTGAGCACACGCATAAGTCTGTATACATGTAGCTGGCATTGGCTAGCCATGCCAGCATCCCTTGAGGAAATGGTACAGCCTTCATACTCTATGGTACACCACACATACTCAAACTCCACGGTACTGCCGGTCCTTCTTTCTCAAGGACACTATAATAGACATATAATAAAATCTCAGCTTGGCAGAAATAGTTTCTTCTAAGTTCTAGTCATGGCTCCACAACCGTCCCAGGGCGGGCAGAAGCTCAGCTTTGTAATTTTCATAGTTTAGATGTGTCATGTGATGCCAAATGACTTGGAAACTCCAGGAAAAGATTACAGCCAGATCTGTGGAAGTGCAGGCTTTCTGGCCACAGAACTCCACTGACATTAACATCTGATATCAGAGGTGTCAGCTCTTGTATCCGCCATGCCCACTGCTGCTCGCCCAGTCAGCTCCTGAAGAGACTTAGCTGAGCTGTTGAAGAGAGGTGCCAGTTGAGGCTGTCTGCATATCCCACAGGCTGCCCTGCTGACTGGAGTGCAGACACAAGCTGGGGCTTTTCATGGTGGTCTTCCTGTGGCAAGGCATGCAGATAGTCACATGGTAGAGATTCAAGTGTGGCTGTTCTCATTATTGTTATGATTTTTGCTGCCTTATCAAAAGCGAAATGACAAAAGCCGTAAATAGAAGCATTCTTCTCCCTTCTCCTGGAAGCTGCCTGCAGCCTGTCTCATTCACTGCCTTAACCTGAAGCCACAGAGGGGGTGGGTCCTCAGGAAATTAAAACTTAAAGATACATTTCTGTGATGACGAATCGTCCACCATGGCCAGCCCAAACCAGACTTGCTTTATTTTTATTTCTTATGCTTTGATGGCAAAAGCTGATAAACCTAACAACTCTTGAGGAAACGCTAGCAGGGCGCTGGGGCAGCCCGCCACCAGCATGGGCGTGGCACAGTTTCTAGGCTTCTTACTATTTATTGATTAATATATTTATTTTTGTAATATAGTGTAGAATATGAAATATTTTATTTTTATGTGTGTAACTCCCTCTTGGACAGAATAGCCTCCTCTGCAGTCCACGGTGTACTCTTTCTGGGAGTGTGGCTCTATTAGAACACACACATGTATGTCTGCCTCTGTTTTTGGCATCAAGCTGTTATTTTTAGGGATCCGGCCATAGTTTTGCATGTTTGTGTCTTGTGGGCAAACGGTGAGCCCCTCTCTTCATCTGCCGAATTGTAAATAGCAGCGTTTATAGTGAAGTACAGACATTTATGAACGTCAACAAACGGTGTGTCCATCCCCTAAGTTAACCTGATCACATCATCATGAGAGAGAAATGTGGTCAGCCGTAAGTAAATGACTGCTGCTCCATTAACTGAAGTGGCATTTGATTGGACCCCCTAAAGTGGGGCCTTTTTTCTGAAAATGTTCATTGTCTTTCTGATCTGCTAACTCAGACACCCAGTTGTACCAAAAAAGTCAAGGGTACTAACGTAGTTCCTCAGAGTCTACCTCCAGGAATGCAACCCTTTTCCAGTGTGAGACTTTTAGTCTGAGAATTTAATGGTGAAATACTTTAAAAAATGATCGTTAGAATTTTTATCATCCTTTTTATAATTTATATTCTTCCAGTGAAAGATACGTTCATATGAAGGAATTTATATCTCAAATTTTTACCAAATTCATAAAGTGTAGCAGTGTTCAGGCAAAATCTTTTGCCATTTATTTGCAGTGCAGTGTAGCTCCCCCTGACTGAGCCCCACTCTGTCCCACTCATCCCTCCACAAGTTCATGTGTGGTGCAAAAGGAACACTGGCTTTCTGCGTGTGTTTTCTTGTTCCCAAAGACATCTGATTTTACACATTTAGTGAAAGGGGAGAGCAATCCCTGTACCACACCAACACAAAAAGAACATTTCCACACACAGAAACGTATCTACACGGAAACACCACATGGAGATGATCATTTGCGGTAATCTGTTCATTTCTATCACTCATGCACACTGGTGTTTGTGAGCTACTGGCCTAATTGTGGTGGGGGGTTGATGCTAGCTCTCACCCTGCAGGTTCAGAGGCATCCAGGAAATTAGTTGATACCTGGACACACCAAATCAGATAAGCACAGCCAAGTTCTTCGGTAAAGCAAGTTCATCATTCATGTCCAGATCTTCTAGAAGTTAGACCAAAAGGAAGACGAAAATAGATATCTTACACTCTATTCTTTAAAGAATGTGTACATTAGAGTCATCGTGTTAAATAAAATGGAAAAATTATTTTGACAATAATCTTTGGCAGTTTATTGTTTTGAAGGTGCAATCTCTCCTTCTTTCCCACTCTCCTCTTTTTATATTTCCAAATCACAGTCCTTTCAGGTAGAATAATACTTCTTGCTTAATCAGCAGAAAATGATTTAAAGAGACAATAAAAAAGCTGCACTGAGCTTCTATTTTTATATATTCTTCTTATCCTATATGATTTTTTAAAACCCCAGGAACACTAGCAACAGGTAAGGAAAATGAATTGGCTCCTCTTTGCTAATAACTGGAAATCATTTCTTTGAATCCTGATTGTATAATATTAAAGAGCAATCAATTTGGAAAGTATTCAGGTTACATTTGATTGCTCTTTATTACTGAACGTCACATGACTCCAAGTTAAAGGGGGTTGCTTAAAGCTGCCTAATGGGTCCTACTCTCTAGAAAGTCATCAAAATACACCCAAATTCTCTGCAAATATTAGCTATAAGACAAGGGTATCCTGACTTCTTAGGGGCCTCTCCTGTGCTCGGTTTAGCAGATAGTTTGGGTGACTATGTGTGAAAGTCACTAGGAAAGCACAGGGGATCTTTAGAGCCCCAGGAGATGCACAGCAAATATCTGGACCTGCCAGACATGTGGCTCCCTGCTATGCATGGGAGCAGGAGGAGGGACGGGGCATGCTCTGGGAGGAAGTTCGTTCTCACAGCATGCAGGGCTGCAAGGGCAGGGAGACGGCCTGTGGGAGAACTGGAGGAGACAGTTCCTCCCATAAGACCTTCTGCCTCTCTCAAGTGGGCTCTACACCCTGGCTGGCAGGATTCATCTGGCATGTGTGACAGGGAGCACAGCCCTTGCTTGTCCTTGGATGAGCTCTGACAAGGGGAGGCAGAGTTCAGTCCTGGAGAAGAGAGAGAGAGCAGAGTCCTCCTCAAGGACTTAGGCCAGGCCTGGACTAAGGGGTTAGGGGAGCCATTCTCATGACACAGCTTTGAATCCTTTAGCAACCTATCCATTCTTCGGTAAATAATGCCATTTATAGATGCTGCTCATGGCACGAGGCCTGGAGCTTTTCTCCACATGTGGCCTGACCTAGGCAAGGCCACTGTGATTGGCTACTTCATTCTGGGTGTCTTTTTTTTCTTTTACTGAGGCAACTGGGATGCACTGAGCTGAACAGAGGGGCAAGTAGTTTTAGGAGGAGGCTTATAATGAAGTGTGAGAAAGTTATGTTCAGGGCTGTATACACGTGTGTGTGTGTGTGTGTATCTGTGCGTGCGTGTATTTAACATGTTACAATTCTAAGAATGAACTTGTATGAACTGATCTTGGTGGTGTCAAGAGAATAAGATGCGGGACTCCGGCATGTGACTCTGGTCACATGGACAAGAGCCTACTTTTGCACTGAAGTGGCTCTTTGTAAATGAGGGGTATATTTGGAGGTGAGAGCTTGTTAGCTTGGCGGTTATAAATGGATTATGTGATTATCTTGGACTCTCTCTCCTCAACTGTCGGCTTAAAGAAATGGTTCCTGCTTCTCTTGCCCTTCCTCAGTCCGTCCACACAGACCTCCAGTATCTCATCCACCCCGAGAAAGCTGGGAATGCACGGACACACAGTCCGTTTTTACTTTGAAATGAGATTCTTCGAGTCTGACAACAGTTTAGACCACTTAGCTGAAGTGATGGTTTTCTGAGAGGAGGCATAAGCAGGGCTGTCCAGCAAGACTTGGCAGAGCCATTTCACATGCAGGATGCTGGCTGGTTTCCTTGATGGTTTCCAGGGATGTTTTCAGCAAGCCTAATTTCTAAGGTAATTAGAATTATTACCTAAACGTATAACAACCTGATTAATTATGAGGAAATATCAGAGGAGCCATGTGAAGAACATTATGCAAAACAGACATTCTGTTTAAAGATAAAAGAAAAAAAAAAGGCAAACCAGGACTGAGGCACTGTGAGGGGTTAGAAGAGATTAAAGCACTCTGGCGGCACCACGCGTACTCCTGGAGTGGAACCCAGAACTTTCTGAAAGGGAAGAAATGACATTTTTTTGTTGTTAGTTCTCGCTACTTGGTGATATGTCCGACTTTATCAGTTACACCCTCTCTAAGGAGATTGCGCTTTCTCCGAAGTAGTGAGAAGCTGTGCAGGAGACAGGACTAGGATCTCTTTGTTTACTGCGATGTGTAATGTATGTACGTGGGATCTCTGCTCTGTGGGCAAACTCGCTGGAAGGATGGGACGGGGAAGCGTGGAAAACCTGATGTCTAAAGTGAGCCAGAAGATATTTTCCTGAAACAGCCAAGTTCAACCCTCTATTCCCCGAAAGGAAGCATGCTTTTTAGGCAAGAGACCATCTGTTCCAAGTGTTTAGAGAACACTCTCCAATCCCTGGGAATTTAAACTTCCTTACACCCGGTTCAGTGTTTGATAAGGAAAGGGCGCTAACAGGATGGGAACTGAGTTACTATATTAAGAAATCCAGGCGGAACAGAAACCAGCCCCTGAAGTTATTTTGTTTATGCTCCATCTGTTTTAATTAACATAATATTTACATGAGATCGGCTTCTGTTATGTTTTTTGCTGCAACCGTCATATGTTTTATTATTTCCTTCTTTCTTTTTTGAAGTTTTTGCAAAACATACAATCGCAAAGCGTGTGAGGTTGAGACACAGATTCAAAGCACAATGGTCTAGCTCCCAGGGCCCCCTCTTGGCGCAGTGTGAGGTCAGACATCAGTCCTGAGGCTGCTTAGTGAAACTTCAACCTAAGATAAATAACGCAATTTTACTATAAACATTTCTCAAATATTGTACAAGGCGTACTTATTCTAAAAGTCTTCAGTGTTTACCTCAAGTTCAGATTTAATTGCACGTTTTTATTTGTGGAATCTGGCAGCCCGTGTGTGATGGCTAAGGAGGTTACAGGGGTGGGAGAGGTTCGCCTGCGCACTCCTGAAGGGGCTCTCCAGAGGACCCGCAGTCAGGGCTCGTGGCTGAAGAAGAGATTCTGCTTGATCTCCACACCGCAAACCACAGGAGTTTCTCACACCTTGTCAGGTTCTCTCAGGTCATCAGTCCAAACCTCTACCTCCTTAGTGAATTCTTTGGAAACTTGCAGGCCCATAGCCTATGGACTGCTTGTTGACCACTGCAAGGACTGGCCCTGATTCTTGTGTAGCGATGTCCAAATCTTGCCTCTTAAGAGCACCTCATTATTGCTACCATTGCTGTGTAACAAACCACACCCAGGAAGCTCTTTAGATGATGACTGTTCCTTCTGCTCTTAAATCTTGGGCTGATTCAGTTTTGAGGGGACTTCTTGAAGATGTCCTTGGTCTGATGATGGCAGGGATACCATCAAGGCACCTGAGATAGAGCCTTGTAGGTCTCCATTTTCTCTTGCCATGTTCTCCCCACAAGGTCACCTTGAGGCAGCCAAAAAGCTCCCAGAGTACATGTTCTGCCTCAAAAGTGCAGTGCCCCCTTTTCAAGATTCTTTGGGGCAAATGTGAGTCCTTGAGCCAATGCAGACTCAAGGGAGCGATGGCAGCTCTGCCCCCTTCTGGCAGGCGTGTTGATAAGTCCTCAAAGGAGTGTACCAGGCACACTGGTCACATTGTGACTTCCTTGCTATGACTGAGATTAAAGAGAGACCTAAGGTCCCCCCATTTTTCCACCAGTTCAGGTCACAGACCCTATCTAACCCCAGATCTCCTGGTTTGGTCTTCAATTTAAATCCTTTATGTCTCTCCTCTTTTTGAACACAAGGGACACAGCCCAGGACCTCTCCTTAAAGCAACTCTCATTACATTTGACCCTACCCAGCCCCATTTTATTAGTCAGCTAAGTGAATTCAGATTCTTTAGATGCAAATTAACAGTTACTAAAGTCAACTTTTATAGAATATTTGTAGGCATGGAGAATATTTTCTAATACCATAACAGTTTTCCTGAAATCAAATCATTTCTGGTTTTCAAATACTTGGATATTGAAAATATCTTAACAGCACATTCAAGCCAGAGATATAGAGCCTTTCAGATCCCCCACCACCTTTTTTGTATATTTTAAATCCATATTTATCATTCTTCCTTTGGGAATTACACATCAACACCAATAATAAGCATAACTTATGTGAGGTTACCTTGGCAATCAACAGAAGTATTATCCTAACACTAGATTTGCCAGCATCTGAGGACTCAGTATCATGCAAACAGAATGTTTCATTGAAACTTTACCCTGACATCTGCCAGATCCTGTTGTGGAATATTAGTTGAAGATGTGTTTATGCTGTGGAACATCTGTTTAATGATGCAACGTGCGTTGCATTCTTTTATGTTGCATTTGTTTAACTCTGTGAAGCTGTGTTAATTGGCCTGCCTGAAACACCTTATTGGTTTAATAAAGAGCCCAACAGCCAACAGCTAGGTAGGAGAAAGGATAGGTGGGGTTGGTAGGCAGAAAGAATAAATAGAAGGAGAAAAAGAGAAGAGGAAGAGGGCAAAGAGGAGAGGAGGACGTTAGGGGCCAGCCACTCAGCTACACAGCCACCCACGGAGTAAGAAGTAAAGAAAGGTATACAGAATTGAGAAACGTAAAAGCCCAGAAGCAAAAGAAAGCTGGGCTAACTTAAGCTAAGAAAAGCTCACTAGAAACAAACCAAGCTAAGGCCAGGCATTCATAAGCAAGAATAATAGTCTGTGTGATTATTGGAAGCTGGGTGGTGAGCACCAAAAAACAAAGAGGGGGGAGAAAAAAACAACTACAAGATACCTTATTTTCTGAGGAGGCATAAAACAAAGAACTCCAGAACTTTCATGAACATGCTTCCACAAAGCAGGTATTAACAAATAAATCCAGACAGATATTGTTCTGTTTTAAGCAGGAGCCACACGTTGCTTGAGGAGATGCAAAGCGAAAAGCAAAGTGCTTTGTGAGACAGCCCAGGATGTGGTGTTGAAAATCTGTGTGCAGAGAAAGCGAAAACTGAAGGCTGTGTGTCCCCTAGTACATACAGTAACCAAGTCCCATGATCTGTCACCTTTGGTTTGTTGTGGTTTGCCATGACAACTTCTTATCTCTGATAGATGTTTTGGGATCCAGAGTGACACTTGAGGAAGTGGCTCTACTTAACTGGCTTGACGAATGAAGACTGGGTATGTAGTCAGCAACGGGGTAACAGATTTCTGTACGGTAGACATCGTGTGTGCTTTGTGACCAGAGTTTCCAGGGCCATCCGAGTGATACCAAAATAAGGCATTGGTGGAAATCTGATTACTCCAAAGTTCCAATATTACCAACTAGAGGCAATTAATCAGTCACCTACAGTTGTATGTAATTAATCAGTTACAGGCAGCCGACCCAAATGCATCAAAGTTCTCACTTTGAATATGACACAGAATCTTAAAGTCAGAGGTTGGAGGGTGGAACGCGATACCACTAGCTAACTCCTGCTCCCCAGTGACTCGCTCCGACCAACATGGGGTCCTCGTGCCGAACTGGACGTGTCTCTGCTGCTCTGAGACTGCATGGCTGTCTTTCTTCTAGCTTTTGCTCCTTCTTAGACCATCAAAGGATCCAGGAATCTGCGGGTTGTCAGAAGAGGCAATCCCAGGAGCCAGGCAGCCAGAAGCAGTGAAGAAGCCTCCTCTCCAGAGGCCTCTGGAGAGCACAGGTGTGAAACTCAGCCAAACATCAAGATCTAAAGGAGAAATAGAGGATTTAAAAGTTGAGACATTTTCAATCCGATTCCAGGAAGTAGAATTCTATAATGGACAGGAGCGCACATCCAAGAGCTCAGTTCAATTTCCAGTCTTCCTTTCATCCTGGCCTGGGGTGAGCCCTGGGAGAGCCCGCACTCTCCTGACTTACCACAGCTGTTCATGATAACCTCTTAGTTTGGAAACTGCATGGTTTCTTCTTTCCCCAGCTTTTAAACTATAATAAAGCACACCTGATTGAATTTGCTATCCTAATCACTTGTAGGTGTGCAGCCAATGATGCTAAATACAGTCATAGAGGGAAACCATCACCACTGTCCTCAATAACTTCACTGATCTTGTGAGACAAATTATATACTCATTAGGTGATATCTCTTCAGTTTCTGTTTTACCCACCCCTGTAACCCACCATTCTGCTTCCTCACACTGAAGTTTGATTATTCTGCTCTGTGTGTGTGTGTGTGTCCACATGTGCGTTTGCATGTGGAGGCCAAAGATAGAGGTTGGGTGTCTTCCCTTGATTGCTCTCTACCTTATTACTTGAGACCGGTCACTCACAGAACCAGAATCTTATTAACTTGGATAAACTGGCTTCTGAGAGCTGTGTGCTTCCTCCCCTCTCCCTGAGTGCAGTGATGACAGACATATGGGGTGTAGGGATCCGAACTCACATCCTCATGCTTGCAGAGCAGGGACTTTACTGATAAAGCCGTCTCTCCAACCCTATTTAGACTGTATCAAGTGCTTCATATAAATGTAACCACTCAGGGTTTCATCTCCAGTAATTTCTTCAAAATTCATTCTTGTAGCTTCCCACATGCCAGAATTCCAATCCTTCTCAAGGCTAAATAGCACGTATATACGCCACTCTTTACTAAGCATTCATCTCTTGATGGGCACTTGGGTTACTTCCGTATTTTAGTTCTTATAAGTCATGGTGCTATAAACATGAGTTTATAAATATTTCTTTAAGACCCTGCTTCCAATTCTCTTGAATATATATCCAGAAGTGAATTGATGGATCACACAATAATTATTTTCAGTGTTTTGAAGAGCTGTGTCTTAGTCAGAGTTTCTATTGCTGTGAAGAGACCATGCATGACCTCAACAACTCTTACAAAGGAAAACATTTCACTAGGACTGGCTTACAATTCAGAGGTTTAGTTCATTATCATCATGACAGCAAGCATGGCGGCACATGGACAAACATAATGCTGGAGAGGTAGCTGAGAATTCTATGTGGCAGGTAGCAGAAAGAAAAAGAGACACTCGACCTGTCTTGAGCATCTGAAACCTCAAAGCCCATCCCCAGTGACACACTTCCTCCAACAAGGCCACACCTACTCCAACAAGTTCACACCTCCTAATAGCACCACTCCATACATGCCTATGGGGGCCATTTTTGTTCAAGCCACTGCAAGCTATAATGGCATTTGTTTGTTTGTTTTCATTTCTATCAGCAGTGCACAAGATTCTCTCTGTAAACTCCTGTCAACACTTGTTATTTTATTTTATTTTTAAGATCATAATAACCCTAGCAAATGTAAAGTAAAATCTCATTGTTTTTATATATATTTCTTCTAGTTCCTTCCACTTTCTTGCAAACAGTATAACTTTCTTCTCTGAGGCTGAGGGTCTTAGCTAGGGTCACTATTGCTGTGATGAAACACCATGACCAAAACACCCTGGGGAGGAAAGGGTTTATTTCAACTTTCACTTCCCAATGATAGCCCAACACTGAGGGAAGTCAAGGCAGGAACTCAAACAGAGCAGGAACCTGGAGGCAGGAGCTGATGCAGAGGCCATGGAGGAATGTTGCTTACTGGCTTGTACCTCATGGCTTGTTCAGTCTGCTTTCTTATGAAACCACCAGCCCAGGGATGGTACCACCCACCATGTCCTGGGCCCATCTCTATCACTAATTAAGAAACTGCCTTCAGTTGGATCTTCTTTTTAAAAAAATTTAACTTCTTTATTGATTCTTTGGGAGCTTCACATCATGCACCCCCAGTTCTTCTCACCTCCCAGTCCCCCCATATCCTCCTCTCATCCCTTCTGCACCCCCCACAACAAAACAAAACAAACTAAACAAACTAAGCAAACAGCAAACAAAAGCAAAAAACAAAAAAACCCAACAAATCAAAAGTCCAAGACAAAACAGAAACCACAACAGAAAAATCCCTTTGCTTCTCCTTTCCTGCCTCTCTGACACCGCTCTATTTGTCCTGGTGGCATTGGCGGCTTCGGTGTGCCTTATAGTACACCCCTTTGTCCCATCTGCTTTACTGGCAAATGTTCATCACAGTGAGTCACTGGTCTGGTTCAAGGCCTCTGGTTTCTGGCACACCGTCCTCACTGGATCCTCACTAGAACTCCTCTGGGATATCCTGTGGCTGCCCCCAGTCTTGGAGATCTTTCGGGAATCATTTCACAGGACCAGTCCCTTCACCAGCTCAGCCGATCCTGGGTGAGGTAGATGCTAGGGTGGGTCAACCCAAGCCCTGGCTGTGGGCCTGAGTGGTAGCCAGACTGATCAGTTCAAGCCACTGGGACCACCCACCTCAAACGAGGGGGTGAAGTCAGCGCCCCTATATGCACACCCCAGGGTAGGTTCACCCTTCCCTGTGGTGAGAAATGAGGGCTAACTCTCCAGAGTTCAGGGGCCAACTTTCTTGCTATAGTGTCCACCGAGAGGCAAGGACAATTTTCCCGGGGCCAGCAAATGGCGGGGCCGGCTCAGCATGGTCCTCTGATTTCATCTCACATGATTCCTAAAGCCTCCTGAAGTGACCTGGGCCACAGACATCAACACAGACCCCAGTTGCAGCTGGATCACTGCAACACAACATCCTGGCTCTGGGTGGAAGGAATGGCCACTCAGGTGGGAATGACTCTGGCAGCTGTGGCTGCCAGACACCACCAAGGCCTCAGGTTGAGACCCAACCCTGGGCCTCTATGTGACTTTTGGTGGCGATGCATAACCTGGACTTCAGCACAGATGCCAGCCATGGTAGAACCATGGACCTTGACATGGACCTCAGCAGCAGCTGGGTCTGGATGTCACCATTGTCCAACAGCAATGTGGCCCTAAGACACCAACATGGCCCTCGATCTCGGGTGTCTGAACAGCCTTCGATGGTAACAGGAGCATCAAACATCAGCACAGACCCTGGCTACAGTGGAGCCACGGACACTGACGTGGCCCTTGGCTGTAGCTCTGGCTCCAAAGTCACCATGACATTGAGTAGCAGCGCAGGCCACTCAGATCTGGATGCAACCTGGTCCTTCAACACCAACCTGGACTCAGGTGGTTGATCTGACTCTGGGCATCCCCATGGTGCTCGGTGGCAACAGGAGCCACATACAACACTACCCAGACCCTCAGCACTGCAGGGCCATGGGCCCCTTGGCAACAGCCTGGGCCTTGATGACAGACACCATGGCCCCGGGTGGGAGCACAGACCGCCCATATCTTCCAGCTGGATCTCATGGAGGCATTTTCTCAGTTGAAGTTCCCTTCCTTCAGATAACTCTAGCTTGTGTCAGGTGGACGTAAGGTGAGCCAGCACACAAGGAAATCACATTTATTGGCTGATTTACTCAGGTGATCTGCTGCGGCTGTGATGTGCCCCTCCCACTGCTGTGCTTCACTCCTCTCTTTGACTCTTAGATGACAATAGGCATTGAGTGGATTTTTCTGACACCCCACCCCATTCTAGGCATTTTATCTGTGCTTTGCTTCTATGTGCTACCTCCAGTATCCTTGAACTTGCTCAGGACCTTGGTTCCCGCACGGCTCCTACCATTAACATGAGTGGGGTTTCCGTTAGCCAGGCACACCACTTCCATGTTTGTTTGTTTGTTTGTTTACCTAGTTTGTGTATTGGAATTATCTGGGAAAGAATTTCCTTATCTTTTTTCAATTTTTTTATTTTTAAAATTAAAATACAATTACATCATTTCCCCCATCCCTCCTCCCTCTCACCCTTCTGTCTTACCCTGCTTTGCTCTGAGGGACAATGTTCAAAGTAGATTCCTGGCCACACAAGGAAAATCACTCTTAATCAAGTACATAAGATATATAGGGCAGAAAGTCCTTAAACACTTTCTTCTCAAGGTTCTTTTAACCCTTTAAAAATTCAATTACTAATCTTAAAGAGTTCACATTTATGAGGATTATTTCCTTTGATATTTATTGTGCCAAGAGCTAAAAAATTTTAAATATACTTCTTAGTCCATACTAACAAATTAATTGCACATACGTATAAATAATTCAGTTTGGAAGCATACAATATGCAAAACAAAGTTGCTATAAAGACAAGACTGGCTTTGCTTCACAAGTTTGCAAATCTAGAAAATGCGTGTCTAGGAGGCAGCTCTGCTTTCCTCCCTGCCGCGGCAGCCCACACGCCGCTGTCAGCTATTTTGAATTGCAGCATACGAAGGAAATTTGGCTTCAATTTCAATTGACAAAGTGAACTATCTTAGTGGCCTGCTTAGTTGTATGTTCTTCTTCAATGATAGAATGAAGCTTAGCGAAGGGCAGCTCCTCAAATGCTGGCTGCAAGGTGGACTCCTAAAACAGGAGTGTGTTCTTGGCATTTGCTACGATAAAACCCATCCATCCTCTCACACTGTTTTACTCAGGTGTGATTCCAAAACAGAAAATATTTGACACTTGCAAAACAGCGTGCTTATAGGCAGTCTAAATGTTTCACTATGTTAGCATCACCTTGTCATGTGACATCCGGATCATTCCACTGCCGACTCTGCAGAAGAAGCAAATAATGTCCTAGCGTTGAAACGAAATTAAATGTGAGTCTGTGGACCTGGCTGTACAACAGAAAGACAGTTCGGTATGCTGCAGGCTGCACACTGATGAGCTAAGCAGTTCTGTGGAGATTCAACATTTTTCTGTAGTCTGGTTTCCAGCCCTTCAGTGGAAGTTTTAAACTTGAATCTACGTTTGCCTACAGGAACAGGGTTGGCATTTGAGATAGACAAAGACGCCGTGAGGAACAGCCCCTCAGGTTGTCTGATTTTCAGTTTCCTCAGTCTCCTTCAACAAGTAGCATTCATCCACCCACCCCCATCCACTATGGGGCAAACCCAGAACCCTTCAAATGTGATATCGTCTTTCCCTGTGACCTCGCAGAGACACGTTTATATTACTGCCTACTTCTGAAGCCATTGCCGTTAAAATTGGGAAAATGATAACTTCTCACACTGTAGAGTGCATTTTGAGTTTCTTCTGTTTTCTCTGTGTGATTATCTATTTAGGTGTTGCTAGTATCCCTAAAGATATTTGATGTGGACAAATGTTTGTGACCTCATAGAAAACAGCAAAATTAGAAGAGCCAGAAGTGGGACTGGGAAGGAAAATGAGAGGAGAAGGCCTCAAGTTTCTTGGCCATGGTTTTACAAACCAAGGATTCTGGAAACTTTTAGCAATTGACAGCATTTTTCTCAAAGCCTTATGAGGCTCACCTTGCTAGAGGGGTGAAGAGGAAGAGTCCCCACCAGTCCCTAAGCTTCAGGAAACATATAAATGGCCACACTGCTTTGGCTCACTCTGGCTTGTCTCTGTTCTGAGGTATGAGACTGAGTGAAAGGGCCTGGCCATTCTGCTTGTCAAAAGAATACAAGTGTCAACCTCATGGGCAATTGTGAGGATTAATGGTGATAATCCTCAGTGGAAGCGTGTGCCAGTAGTGAGGGGCCACGGCAGCACCTCACAGCCGCACCAATGCTGAAGCCTGTTCCTCTGGAGGCTCTGGCCGCCTCTGATTTAGGCCCACTCTTGCCTGTGACATGCTTTTAGTCTTTTCCCCACAGGAAAGGGCTTAGTTAGAAACTGACTTTATCATATATTTATTTGTCTGTTTTTGACAAGGTCTCGTGTAGACCAGGCTGACCTCAAACTCACTCTATCTGAAGACGACCTTGAACTCCTGAACTCTGACCTCCACCTCCCAGGTGCTGAGATTATAAGTATTTGACACTACATTTGTTTCATGCAGTGTTGAGGACGGAACCCAAGGCTTCATGCATGCTACACAAGTATTGTATCCACCCGAACTAGTGATAGCCCCTGCTTGATTGTTAATTTTAATGGGATGAGATTTATCAGACAACTTTGGGGGTTTCAGCAGAGTTCTCAGGGAGCTCCTTCTGGACACTTCCAGTGACATCGGAGACATTTTCCAGCATTTTCCAGCTCCTCAGAGTAGGCACCATGGAGAGAAGGGGACTGGTCTGAAATGGTCTCATTTGGCAGTGAAAATCCCATAGAAAGAGACCTAAGTGAAATTTCTGCTATTTTCATCTTTCCAGGAACTGCAGGGCCACTTCTTGTCACTCTCTGCTGATGTGAACAGCTATTATCTACTATATGTTCCTGTCACCACAATGTTTGGGTCAAACATATAGACTCAAGCAACCACATTGTCCTGCTAAACCACGAGTCAACTGGATCTTTCCTTCTCCCCCCCCACCCCCATTGTTTGTCTGTTATCTTAGTCTCAGCTGTGCAAAAGCAGCTAATATCTGTGAGAGACCTCCCAAGTAAGCGTTAGACAAAACGTGGGCATGGGTCTTGGAGGAGTGACGCTACCCCTAAAAGCACTGCTTCCCTCTTATCCTCCAGAAAGCAAGTTTGATTCATAGCCCCATTCTCTTCCTTTTAGAACCGCCCCTTGATGTCCAGAGACACTTAACTTCCAAATCATGGCAGGAAAGAGTGACGGGGAGACAGGAAACACAGCAGGACCTCTGGACCCACTGCAGACCTCTGTGTGACTTGGCTTCCAGCTAACTCAAATGCAGAGAGAACACTGGGATTGTTGTGGCTAGTCCTTCAGCACCACAAAGAGGGGGGAAGTGAAGCCATGACGAGGCTTCAGTGGTCTTCATGAGTCTGCGCACACATTCGCAGTGGGCTCACTGGTCTACGTTTCTCACTCCTCTTCTTTGGTTGTCTTGGCGTCTGACACTCTTTCCTCAGGACTCCACTATGACCAGTTGAAGGGGGTTCTGGGTGTTGGCCAGGTGATTTGTGGATATTTTCTTGCCCTGTGAGTATGAAGAAGTGTCTGTGCTAGATGTGGCTTCAAAATCCATCTAGTTTCACCCTCAAGAGGCTGAATGGCTCTCAGAGACCAGGAAGTACTTTCGCAATGGACTTGCTGGGAACAGCCAAAGCATAAACTGTTGAAGTCAGAGCCCACATGTTCTCTGGGAAGCCAGTTACAAGATTGACTTGGCGCATTCACTAACCCTTCAGATCTGCCCTCAGGTTGATACTGAGGACTGTTATCATATACCACTGCATGACAGTGCCTGGTGCAGTAGGAGCCAATAACTTTTGTCCAATGGATAAATGGATGAATATTAAAGAATAAAATACGATATTTCTTCAAAAAAGTTATCCTACAAAGGACTCTGCGACTGTAGAATTACATCAGTGAGGGCATCTAGAGTAATTGCACAGGCGCTAGTGAGTGGCCTCAAAGAAGTTGGTAGTATTAGTTTAAGGTGTATCATTGGAAAAATCCTGCTTATTTCCAGTGTCCAGTGTACTTTGAAATTGGGTGAGTGAGGGAGTTGAATCACCTGGTCCTCTCTATGAGGCATGATTCTTTCCATCCCCTATTGTAGGAATCTAGACCCAAACAATCTTCTGTTTCCACAGGGACAGAGTCTCTGAAAGCCAGACCAGCTCAAATCTTCAGGCACAAATTCCTCTGCACCTGCCCAGTGTAACACTCAACACGTTAGACCCAGGCCTGTCTTCCCAAGTGCATGCCAAGTTTCTTGTGCTGCCTATCAATGGTCCTACTGCATCGCCAAGTCTTTCACACAGTGTTTCCCTCAAACAACTTCATTGCCCAAGGTAACTGGAATGACCGGAGATGCCTACATAGCTGGTCATACTGATCAACTCAGCATGTCATCAGAAGCAGCCCCTCTCTTCATACCAAACTCTGGATGGCATTTCCTGCCTGCCTGCCTTCAAGACACTTGTCAGCCAGTGAGTCTTCCGACCCAGCGGGACTTACTGTGACTCAGGGTCTCTGCCCCTCTCTTTCCTAGAGTTTCCAGATTTCCTTGATGGCAGCGAAGGAAGGTAGGAGGAAGCTAGGGAAGTAGGCGGTGAAATAGAGATCTAGTCTGAAGCAGTACATATGCCTGAGGTCTGGAAAGAATGCATTCAAGAAATACATCCAGAAACAAAACTGGCTGGCTTCATGATAAAGTGGATTTCGTGGGAGCAAAGGTCAGGGTGTGAGGGGTTCCTAGTGGTTCTGAGTGGTGAGTCTATTGATCAGGACTGATGAACAGTGACACACTGTCAGGCTGTGGATCTGAAATTTCCCCTCCAGGGCAGGGTTGTAAATGCTTGTCCCGTAGCTGGTGGCATTCTTTTGGCAGAATTTCCATTACTTCCTGCCTCCTTTTCTCTTCCCAACTGCTATGGAGTAAGCCGAGTGACCCAAGCAGGTGCTCTGTACTTCAGTGTCTATAGACTGTTACCCGGAGACTGTCCACTATCCCTCCAGTGCATCGCCGGCCATCTGTCTTGCCTATTTCATTAAAGGTATTGCAAATCCTTAGGTTCTCAGGCCATGGGTCCCTTGTCTGTTTGCAGATTCTCAGGAAGAATAAGATCCCCTTCTCTGCATTGTATGGAGTGTGGCTTGCCTGTCTCAGAGAGAACACAAAGGGTTACACAGTGACCAGGCCGCCACAGCAAGGGGTGATGAGACAGAATAAAAATGATTAAGATAAAAATAAAACATAGTATCTAACACTTACTAAGTTCTTAGTAAGTGCCAGGCAGCGCTCCAAGGGTGACACCTTGCCTAATCCTCATGACAGCTTTTATGAAGTGGGTAAAACAGATTCCCTATTTATTCCTGCTTCTCTGCTAAGAGATCTCAATTTAGTTCATCCCAGTGGCATGGCAAAGGAACCGAGAGTAATCACACAAGCCTACCGACTCTGAGATGGATGCCCAAAGAAGGGTTTTGAGACCAATGCCGGAGAATTAGGAAACTGAAGCTAAGAAAGGCCGAGGGTGTGGCTGAGGGAGCAGCTGAGGGTGTAGCTGAGGATGCAGCTGGGGGAGTAGCTGAGGGTATAGCTGAGGGAGTAACTGAGGGTGTAGCTGAGGGTGTAGATGAGGGTGCAGCTGGGGGAGTAGCTGAGGGAGTAGCTGAGGTGTAGCTGAGGGTGTAGGTGAGGGTACAGCTGGGGGAGTAGCTGAGGGAGTAGCTGAGGGTGTAGCTGAGGGAGTAGCTGAGGGTGTAGCTGAGGGAGTAGCTGAGGGTGCAGCTGAAAGTTGAGGGTGCAGCTGGGGGAGTAGCTGAGGGTGTAGCTGAGTGTGCAGCTGAGGGAGTAGCTGAGGGTATAGCTGAAAGCTGAGGGTGTAGCTGAGGAAGCAGCTGAGGGTGTAGCTGGGGGAGTAGCTGAGGGTGTAGCTGAGAGAGTAGCTGAGGGTATAGCTGAGGGAGTAGCAGAGGGTGTAGCTGGGGGAGTAGCTGAGGGTGTAGCTGAGGAAGCAGCTGAGGGTGTAGCTGGGGAGTAGCTGAGGGTGTAGCTGAGGGAGTAGCTAAAGGTGTAGCTGAGGAAGTAGCTGAGGGCCTAGCTAAATTGATGGAGTACTTACCCAGCATTCAGGAATTCCCGAGTTCAGCCCCCAGGCCATGTTTAACCAGGTGTGGAGGTGTACTCCTGTGCTGACAGACTCCAGAGGTGGAGGCTAGAGGATCAGGAGATCAAGGTCAGTCTTGGATACAGGAGATCCTGTCTTTAAAAAGTTATTTCTGGGGGCTGCCCCTAAGTATGGAAGCAGAGACTTCTGTCTTATAAAAATGGACGTGTCTCTTCACAGTGTTTCCAATGCTGCACAGATTCCAGGTGGTGAACGCCTGGCCCAGGCACAGTAAGTCATGGAACAGGAGCTCCTGTTGAACAGATGCCTGTCTAGAGTGATGGCCTGTTATCTGGGATCCCTGCCCTGATTCGGTAACTCTTCTACCCACTGCAGTGTGGAATGACATTAAAGCATGGAACCGTGGAGTCAAAGGAAGAAGCTGATGAGAAATGGTGGTACCAGCAAGGAGTATGAGATTGGCTTCAAGAATTCCTATTAGAGAGACGCATCGGTCTACCCAAGAGGAAAGAGCTAAACACTTGTGCTAGATGTAAGGGCATGTACCTGTTCAAGGCTGTGAAGTGAACTCAGGACAGTAAGCATCTTCCTCTCCCACCTGGAGGTCAAGTCAGTCCTTTCTTCAGCCTCCTGTGACCTGGTCCCATATGGCTGGACCAAAGGTGGCTCCTGAACTGATCGATGGCTCTGCTCAGTGCACCTCATCTTCTCTGCTCGGAACCCGGTTCCTCTGAGATGGTCCATCCTTTCTACATACAGTATTAGCTCTCCAGCATCACCCTTTCCCAGCAGATCCCACATCAGCACCAGGGGATCTTTTTCGTGTCTGTGACGTCACCCTGCACACATCTCTGCACAGCTGATCCGGAAGCATTTACACTCCAAGGCTGAGGCCTCAGTAACTCCATAGCTGGTTGAAAGGACACATAGAAATTGAAAGAAAAACCATGCTTTTAGAATCTCATCTGCAAATAATCACAATTACTAATGGACTGTGAGCTCTTGCTCCATTCTGTGTGGTTTCTCAGACCTGTAAATTAGACTAAGCATTGCCACTCCTGTTTTCTGTCCATCTTGCTTTATGTGTGGTGTTTGCTGTGACTGGAAGGAAGGCAAACAATCTCATATCCAAGCTACAAGAACCTACAGCTGGCAGGCTGTTCTGGGATTCTGTGGGGGGGAAGGGTCACTGTATTTCTCCCAGAAGTGTAAAATACAGAGCTGGTGAGATGGCTCGGTGGGTAAAAGTGCTTGCCATGCATACACAATGACCTGAATTTGCTCCGCTGATCCACTGTGGAAGGAGTGAACTGACAACTGGAAGCTGAACTTTGACCTCCACATGTGCTCTGTGGCACATATGCTCACATTCATGTTCATGCACACAAACACATAATACTAACAAAGTAAAATTTAAAAACGTAGTGTAAACTAGCACTGTGCCCCTGTGAGTTTGCTGTGGCACAGTTTGGGACTCTCCAGAACCATTCATTTCCATGTGTCTAAAATTCTCCAAGTTGTGTCTATTGTGTCTAATGCAATGACACGGACAGACACAGTCTGTGCCTCGTAGGTCTTGTAGGTGAGCAGATGAGACCAACATTATTAATTAGATAATCTTACTATTGAACATCTGCATCCCTGTTCTTCAAACCTATGATGTTTAGGGAAGGAAAGGTGAGCAGTGGCTTCAGGAACCTCGTGCCAAGCCACCTGGCAGGGCACAGGACTTCCAGAGCTCACACTACAGGAGAGTTGTCACTGGCCTTTTGACCTCTGATCCAGAAGGACCAGATATCCTAGCTCTGGGCTCCAGGCTATAGCCAGAGTGTGCGTCATGGGTCCAGGGCTCCCTCTAGTGGCAGCAGTAGTTCTTAACTTAATCAGCTCTGTGGGGATAACTGTCAATATTGGTCGTCTCTGTGGATTTTTTCATGGAGCCATGGCTTCCCTTAGGCCTTTATGAAAATCTCTTCATTGTTGATCTCCAAAGACTCAGGTCTAGGACAGAAGTTCAAAGTCTTTTGATTCTTTTTTTTTTTTACAACCTTTACACATGCACATGGACCTATCTTCCTTTCCCCACAGCCCCCTATTGTGCCCACCCCTGATTGTGCCCCCCCACTCTTTGTGAGCAGGCACATGTGAGAAAGGCTGGGAGCTGTGAGGTGACAGATATGAACAGAGACTGCGCTGCCACTTCCTGGCTTCCCAGACCTGAATAATCACACAGAAACTATATCAATTGCAATGCTCTTTAGCCAATTGCTTAGGCATATTCCTAGCTAGCTCTTAGATCTTAAATTAAATCATTTTTATTATTTTATATTTTACCACGAGGCTCATGGTTTGTTACCTCTTGCTTCTTGGGTGGCTACATGGTGTCTGCCTGACTCTGCCTTCTTTCCTCCTCTATCTTTGCTTGGATTTCCTGCCTAGCTATATTCTGCCCTGCCACAGACCAAAACAGCTTCTTTATTAACCAATGGTAATAAAACATTCACAGCATACAAAGGTGAATCCCACATCAAAAGGGATCACGAGGAGCACTTTCTGCCCTCCTCTCAGGATGGTATTTTTTTTGCTCTGTTTCTCTTTGCCTCATGAAGGGACAGAGGAGACTGCTGGACCTTTCTTGGGTGTGAGCTGCAGATCCACTCTGGAGCCAAGTGCAAGGGTCCTGTGCCCACTGAGGCCCGTGACAGACCCTTTGGGAACAAAACCATAGTTCAGAGCAAAAACTTTATAGAAATATAGAATGTGCAAGCAGCCACCTCCCCTTAGACCTGTCATGGCAACAGCTGTGTCAACATGGGGTCAGACCTTCAGGGTTTCTGAATCACAGTGTCACACAAAACTATAAAATGTTATTAGATAGTATTTAAAATAATTGCATAATAAAATATATAAAAAGTAAGTAATAAAACAGTAAAAAGCCAACTTCTCTGACTACAATCCAGGGTCCTTCTTATGGTATCTATGGGTGGGTTGGAAGGCTTGGGAGTTTCTGACCAGAAGGCCTGCGGAAGAAAGAATCCAGTGCTGGGTTTAGAACTGTGTGGAGTGGTGTGTGTGTGTGTGTGTGTGTGTGTGTGTGTGCATGTGTGTGTGTTTATGCGCGCACGCGTGCCTGCCTGTGTGTGTGCCTGCCTGTGTGTGCCTCTGTGTGTGTGTATGTGTGTATGCACCTGTGTATGTGTGCCTGTGTGTGTGTGTGTACCTGTGTATGTGTAGTGGTGTGTGTGTGTATGTGTGTGTGTGGGTACTTACATCCTGGGGTAAAACGTAGAAAACAAGCAAACGGAAAGCCGGTGACTCCAGGCATTCAGATATGAAGGCATTTGCTGACTTCTGTGCAGATGAACAGAGGGAGAGCTAAGCAGAAGCGCTAACAAGGGTGCTAAATGAACACTCCAGTGGTTCTCAGCCCTCCTAACGCTGCACTGCCATCCTTTAACACATGTGTTAAAGTTCCTCATGTGGCGACCCCAACCACAACATTATTTTCATTGCTACGCCTTACCTGTAATTTTGCTACTGTTATGAATCCTAACAAGGGGGTCGCGACCCACAGGTCGAAAACCACCACTCTATGATGAATTGTGCTTCCTTAAAATCTACATGAAGAGCCCCCACCTTCCAATAACTCAGAATGGGACTGTATTTGGAACTGGAGACATAAGGTGACTATAATAAAGTGAGGTCAAAACATGGAATTAGTCCAGATGTGCCTGGTGTCCCTACAGGGTGAGATCAGGACAGAGAGACACACGAAAGGGTGACACAAACATGTACGGGGACACACAAGGAAAAAACACCTCTCAGTCATGGAGGCCTCAAAAGAAACCATGTCCTCCCACATCTTTATTCAGCAGGCATCTAGGCTCCAGCACTGTAACTAAAGAAGTTCCTGTGGCTCAAGTCACCCTGGCTATGGCTCCCAGAAAACATCCACCCGTGCTTCAAGCTTTCCTGACAGTCTTAATGATGGCGATAACAGAATTCAAAGTACCAAGTGGAGCAAAACAGGAATTCCGATTCAGATGACCCTCACTGTGGAGTGAATTCTCACTGTATGCAAATGACAATTACTAATTTTTCACCACCCTGGTTTTGAATCAATGGCTTTCAAAAGGATGTTAAAGAACCCAAACATTATCACTGTATCAAGGACCCACATTGTAAACCCCAAGGAACCAGGAGGATTTCTGCCCTCCTGGGAGATTATTACATGGTGGCAGGCCTCTCTTCAAGGGGAATTCTTCATTTCAGGGGTCTTGAATGAAACACATCTTGGCTGTTATGCTCATGGCTGAGCTCACATAGCCCTCTTCCTTCTGAGGCAGAATAGGAAAAGGACCGACTTTCAACTGTGTTTGGCTTTGAAAAAAAAAAAGTCGTGTTGTGTGATGTTTTACTCTCTTGGCTTTTTGGGGTGGCTCACCACCCAGCTCCTAAATAAATCACACATGGAGGCTTATTCTTAATCATAAATGCCAAGCCTCAGTTTGGCTTGTTTCTTGCCAGTTTTTCTTAACTTAAATTCTCCTGACTACCTTTTGCCTCTGGGCTTTCCCTTACTTCTATATATCTTACTTTGACTCTTACTCCGTGCCTGACTTCCCAGCTAACTGGCTGACTAGACCCTGACATCCTCCTTCCCTTGTTCCTCGTCATTGCTCCTACTATTTATATTTTCTGCCAGCCCTGCCTACCCTTGCTCCTGCCTCACTACTGGCTGTTCAGCTCGTCATTAGACCATCAGGTGTTTTAGACAGGCAAAGAATCACAGCTTCACAGAGTTAAACAAATGCAGCATAAATAAAAGCAGTACATATTTACATCATTAAACAAATGTTTCACAGCATAAACAAAAGTAACACACCTTAAAACAATATTTCCCAACAAAGCAGGCCTTTCCAGGACACCCCTGCCCACCCTGCTTTTTCCCTTTAAGAGGCCACTAGCAAGCCGCAACCCCCCCCTTCAGAGCCTGGGAGAGAAACAGCTTTTAAGAAAACAAGGACTTTTGTCTTTGCCAGAAATATTGACAGTGATTAAACACAAATAACAGAGGTCAAGTCATGATCGCAGTGGCCTACCGCCTTGTTCACGGTGACCACGCGGTGTTGCTGCTTCTGCTCAGTGGCCCTTCAGGAGTGCTGAGCAGCCAGACCACCGGAATCAAGTTGAGAGCTCCAAGTCAAAGCAACTTCCACAGACTAGACTCCATGTCAACTCAGAGACATCTCAGAGAAAGAGATGATGAACGCATGGACCAGTTTCCTTCTACCAAGCTCTTTGCAGAGTCCTTCACATGCACGTGGAGGCCACATGTCAATGTCCAGCATCTTCCTCCACTGTTCTCCACTGTATTTTTTGATAGCCTTTTACAGAACCCAGAAGACACCAATTTAGCTAGACTGGCTGGCTAGGAAGCTGCAGGGATCTTCCTGTCTCTGCCTCCCCAGCATGTGTCATCATGCCCAGCTTTTTTAAAAAAAAAACTGGATTTGGAGAAGTCAGACTTGGTCCTTATGCTGTCATAGCAAGCACTTCATCTGCTGAGCCGTCTTTCTAACCTCCAAAAGACAGCATTGCTGTATTCTGCATAAGGCCATGGCAATACGTATCTGAACAAATTAGACAAGTTTTCTTTAGTGCCTAGCTTTGCTATATTTAAGCAGAATGTGTGTGTGTATGTGTGTGTATACATATATTTAATATGAGAGCTTAGGGAATGAATGTATAAAATGCTCTGCACAGAGTCTGGTGGAGCACAAAGTACCTACTGCTTGCTCATGGTAGTCATTGTTAAGATGTTGGGACTATTGCCAAGTAAAAGCCTGGGCAAATTTAGCATGGTGAATCTCTGCAGGGCAAAGAGGACATACATTAACAAATGGGCAACATAGGGTTGCAGCTTCTGCCCATTCTTAGACATGCTTGAGGCAAATGGGCTCTTCCACCCTACAGTGATCTTCCTATATTGGGTGTTTTTTTCACTGTTTTGACATACGGAAAGGAAAGTGTATTTTGGCTCAGAGTCTGAGGGTATTGTTCACTGTCATGGGGAAGTCGTGATGGCAGGAATGGGAGGCAGCTGGTCACATTGCAGTCACAGTCAGGAAGCAGCGAGGGATGAACCCTCATCTCCAGCTCACTTACTCCTTTGTATTCAGTCCAGGCCTCCAGCCAATGGAATGGTGCCACCCACATTTAGGGTGGCTTTTCTCACCTCACCCCAAGCTAGGAACTCCTTCACAGACAATCCCAGACATCTGTCTCCTAGGTAAAGTCAGATCTTATTGAGTCGACAGTATTAATTGTCACGCTCCTGCTCAGAAGGAGATGCTAACACAAGCATGTGTTAATGGTCCCCCCAGTAACCTGCACTCAAGGTGGGTATCCCAAGACTGCTCAGAGGAATTCTTGCTCTGATATGGTTCTTAAAGGGAACTGGTTGCAATCAAGCTACCCCCAGGACTCTAAATCCAGCCTCAAGTGCTTACCTTCTTTCCTGATGCTTTGACTCAAATTTCAAAGCAAGTTGAACAAACTCATTGTCAGAGAGTCTCAGAATCCCCAAATTTGTCCATGACTGAATTATTACTGAATTTCTGTAAAGCTTTTGGGGTCATATTTTACCATTTGTGAAATGAATGTATAGTAAATCCCCACTTTGTCTCTTAGGCATCCCTTAGTCTTACAAATTTTGCTTCCTGTATTAGTCAGTGGTCTCTATGGTAACAGAAATTATAAAGTGAATCTCTTTACATATATAGAAGGGGGATTTATTAGAATTACTAATACAAAACCCACACAAAAACCAGCATGTAGGGAAGACCAGAGAACGGATTTGTGTGGACTGGAGACAGGAGAGGGAAGATGTTCACTTAATATTATCATTAGTCATGACTCACACACTTAGCAGCTTACAAATGTGTTTAACAGTCCTGGCTATAAATAAAAATTAGAATCAACTGGGAATTTTTAAGGTAGCCAATTCTTTAGGCCTTCCTCAAAAGATTCTGATTCAGTGGATATGGAGCAAGAGCTGAGAATCTGATTTTTGTTTTGTTTTGTTGTGTCCTTCCTTGGATCCAGGGCATCTCACATGCAAGGAAAGTGTGGGGGCTATTCTTGGTTGTCAACTTGACTACGTCTGGAATTAATTAAAACCCCCAAATTAAGGGCACACGTATGAGGGAGTTTTGCTCAATTTGAGGTAGGACTATCCACTTCTGATCTATGAAGTAGGAAAACACACCTTTAATGGTGATCTTGAGGTGGGAAGACCTACCTCAGATCTGGGCCACGCCTTCTGCTGGAAGCCTACATAGGATATGGAAGAAGGAAGCTTTGGCTCTTTGCCTGCTTGCTCTTTCCTTGCTCGCAAATCCATTCCTTCACTGGCATTAGAGTCTTTGGGATTCCAGAATATACAATCAAGACCAGCTGAGACATCCAGTCTCATGGACTGAGAAACTACTGGATGCTTGGACTTTCCGTTGATAGCCAGCCATTGTTGACTTAGTTGGATGGAAGCCTGTAAATCATTCTAATAAATCCCCTTTCTATATATGTGAAGAGATTCACCCTATTCTGTTCCTCCAGAGAACCCTGACTAATACAGAAAGTAACAGGAACCCCAGCTCACCTTTCATACTTTTCTTTTTAAGATAGGCTTTTAGTAAGTTGCCCATGCTAGACTTAACTCATTTGTGGTCCTAGCGGGCCTTTATCTTCTGATTCTATTGCTGGAATTACTGGCCTTTATCCACTGTGCCCAGCAGCAGGGTGTTTGTCAAACACCATAAGTGATTCTAGTATGTGGCTGTTACTAGCCGCTGTCAGAAACAGCATTGGTGATGCAAAGGACATAAACAAAACAGCTTCATATTTAGTGGTGACCGTGAGCTGAGTCCAGCTCTGTACTCTGCAAGTACTTGGCAGCTGACGTCAGTGGGATTCAGCCCACCACTAAGGTTTAAAGCAAAGGAACTCCTGGAAAGATGCCAAGAATCTCTGAATTTTAGGTTGTAGGTTCTCTGTCTCCTTAATTTTCTGGTTTAGTACTTTGGAAACACTGGCCAGTCAGTTGTAGCTTGTTTTTTGGAGGCCCACCACCCAGCTCCTAAATAAACACACAAAGACATAACTCCTACTTATGAATGCCCCGCCTTAGCTTGGCTTGTTTCTAGCTGACCTTTTGAATTTAAATTATCCCATTTTTTTTAAAGTATGTTTTGCTTCTGAGCTTTTTACCTTCTTTATTATATATATATATATATATATATATATATATATCTTTCCTTCCTTCTTACTCTGAAGCTAGTTGTGGGGTTATGGGGCTGGCCCTTTGCATCCTCCTCACCTCCTTTTCTTGCTCCTCTCTCCTCTCTCAAGCCTAGATTTCTCCTCCCAATTATTCTCTCTGCCTGGAAGCCTATCCTTCTCCTGCCTAGCTATTGTCAGCTCAGCTCTTTATTAGACCAATCAGGTGTTTTAGACAGGCAAAGTAGCACAGCTTCACAGAGTTAAACAAATGCAACCTAAAAGAATGCAACACATTTTTGCATCATGAAATAAACATTCCACAGCATAAATATTCACATCTAATTAATGTAACACATCTTAAAGAAATAGTCCACAACAGGCAGCTATGTCTCACACCCTGTTTCCCGCCCAATGAACGAATAGGCTGGATTAGATACACTAAGGAGTTAATCTATGATTCTGAGTTTTCCTTACCCGGAACCCGCAGTTACATTCATCTTCCCTGCACACTACATTTTGGACGCTGCCCTGGGAATCTGAGTCATAAGACCCAGCTCTGTCTCTCTGCTGTGGGTAGATGCCAGCCTGGGATGGGTGGAGCTGGAGCTCCATGCTGGGCAATGCCTTCTCCTTATGCGATGCAGTTAAAGGCCACCCATTTTGCTTGCAGTATTAACATCCAAATGTTCCCTGGCTTCCTGGTGAGCCCATGGCTGGCCCCTCACTGGTATCTGCACAGGAAGTCGTGGAATGCGGACGTTTACCCAGCGTGAATACACACGCGTCTTCCTATGAGCCTGTGGAGTCCAGCCAGCACTCGTTGTGGCTCTGAGCTCTTTGCCCTCCTCCCTTATGAGTCTCTAGCTCTCTCCTGAATCCTGTCTTCCTGAGCAGAGCTTAAGGAAGTTCATCAAACAGCCAAGTCAATTTATTGCTCACATCCCATGTTGCAGGCACTGTACTAGGAATGCCACCACACTTTGTCTCCCCCAGCCTGCCACAGCCCACCCAAATGTCTGCCAGGAGGAGACTGCTACAGACAAAACCTGGCACAAATTGTCCTGCCCAGCCTGTAAACTTTCAAAGAAAGCACCACATCTGCCTTACACTTAAGACAAATATGTATCTATGCCTACCGTGCTCAGTACCATGAGGGAGAGGAAGCCTTGCTGGCCAGAGGGCAGGGCAAGGGTGCTTTAAGCATGTCACCCAAGAGGGAGCAAGGGAAAGTGGGGGTTTGTCTGGAGAAGAGTAGGATTTACTATAAACCTGTACTGTATACAGGCAGGGATGCCTAGACCTGACCGAATAACTGACCTGTGAGTCCTTGTTTCCTCTCTCACTGGCCCAGTTCTGAAGTGGAATTGCTGCTCCATTGTCTCAGGATGAGGAGGAAAGGCATTGCTAGACTAGAAGAGAGTAGGGTTCAAACGCAACATTTCTACCCATCCTGACTGCAGGCTGCCAAACCCGAACTCCTGTACTGCGGGCCTTGAAACAGACTCCAGGGACCCCTATTGTATATTCAGAAGACTATCCCCTGTGGAGTTGTGACGCTGCTCACTTTCGTGCTCCACTCTGTCAGCACACGAAGAAATCATGTGAGGCCGTGGCAGAGGACTTACGCTGGCAGAAGCCACTTCGGGTACTCATCGTTCAGGTCAGGTGTCCTGCTCCTGGCACCACGCCTGTGATTCTGCAGTTTACAAACGAGTAATTCCTGAGAAGTCAGATGTTATACTGCTCCTCTTACTGTATTTGTGCATGTGTGTGTGTGTGTGTGTGTGTGTGTGTGTGTGCAGGCATATGCTCGTGTGGCAGTCAGAGGATAATTTTGGGGAATTGGGTCTCTCTTTCCAGCATATAGGTCCCAGGGATCTCTCCAGCGGGTCAGGCCTGTAAGCTGGTGCTTTTACCCACTGAGGCCCCTCGTACATCCTTAACTGCTCTTAGTAATGCCCTACCACCTCCTTCTCTGTCTTCTGCAAGCATGTTTCAAAGATGATGCTCTACACTCTCCACACACTCCCTCCATCAGTACCATCTTCAGGGCATTGGGGTGGTACAGCAGAACTCTCCTATCTGTACTTTTTACATTTTGAACAATAAACCATGGCCTAGGCAGGCAGCACTAGCTATAGTTATGAAAACAGAATAGTGCCAGATGTCCCTCTAAAGGGTAAATTCATTTTCATTTTGGTGAAGTAAAATCATCATCATCATCATCATCTTGAATATTAGCTAAACAAATCCACACTCCTGAGGTCACCCCCCCTAGTTGGAACCCTTTGTTTTTAGGTTTTCCAGACATAGCTTGTGCCACTGGAAGGTAACCCTGCATAAGCCCTGCTCACACACAATGTGCTGTGAGAAAGACTCACTTGCTGTGCCCTTTTCCTAATTCATTTTTCTTTTTGGTTGTTGTTATTATTATACTTAGTTATTTAATGTGTGTGGGTATTCTGCTTGCCTGTATGTCTATGTACCATGTGCATGCCTGGTGCCCTCAGAGGCCAGAAGAGGGGGACAGATCCCTGGAACTGGAGTTACAGATGGTGGTGTCTGTGTGGATGCTGGATCCTCTGGAAGAGCAGCCGGTGCTCTTGGCCACTGAGCTAACTCTCCAGCCCCCCTTACTAAGTCTTGTAAAATTGTTTGATAGATTGTCAAAATCCTTGCTCAATTTTTGTTGTCCTTTTTCTTTATTTGAATAGAAATTCCTCGCCAATTTTGTTTTCATAAATACACCTTGTTGTTTTGATTCTGGTACCAACAGCCCAGCCTCCCCAAAGAGTCCTCATTGGGTTAGCACTTGAGCGCTAACCATCATGTTCTGCACATGTCTTAGAAACGACTAACATCATCTGACCAGGCAAGTCCAACCACATGGAAAACAAAGTCCTGAGGCCTTGGCCTAGTGCTGGCCTGGGCTCCCGAGATGCCACACACCTTAAATGTCTCCTTTGGACCTAGCCATGCACTGAAGATTCCAGTTCACTCTTCCCACGGTGGAATAACAGTCCCGTGAGTACAGCACATGGTCACAGGTGTCCTGGCGGGCTCCCGCTCACCCCCATCTGTTTATTGGCTGAGGGCTGTAGCACTTTCCTCAGATACCCTGTTCAGCTTTGGAGGTGATCCTGCTTTCCAATCATCAGGAGCAGGAGAAAGAGAGTGGCGCTGACTGCCCCTGCCACACACCTCGGAGCCTCAAGCCTCGTTCTTTGTCTCAGGCTTCTTCATTGACTTCACAAATTCCTTGACTTCTTCTTCCAAGACCTTGTTCCTCTTCTCGACGTCCTCCCGGGAGCGCTCCACATTTCGAAGGCTGATTTCCAGGGCCGCAAACTTCTTCCTCTCCATCTCCAGCTCTTCGTTGAGCCTCACCACCTTAGCCCAGACATCGTAATTTTCCTTCTCCAGGCTGCAAGGAAGAAAACCAAAGGAACACGGGAGTATTAGCTCTAAACCCTTCCTTCCTAACCCTTCACCCACATTCACAGACTCATGTTTATTTGCCTTTCTGAGACACGAAATGCCAACTGGTGAAATGCCACTCCAGACATTGCCGTGGATGAATGTCCTTCCGCCCAACAGAAGACTTCACAGGAAACCTGAATTCCCAAGGCACTTCAGGGCCTTACTTAACACCCTGGTGACATCTCTCGTGTCACTGTGTTTCATGTCACTTTATAGATTGTGCCCTATGTTTAACCAGACAAAATATTTGAAAGACGGGACACCTGTAACAGAGCTGGGCTCCCCCCCCCCGCCCCGCAGCACTGTGTGTAGCGAGTTCAGCCAAAGCTGTGGATGCTCAGTATTCTAGATCCACAACATCTCTGCTGCCTCTTCACCATGCTCCAGTGGACAGCGTGGGCCAGAGCCCTTCCTAGCTAAGACCCCTGCTCTAGGATCAAAATTTGGGAAAGAAAGGGGAAATACATTTTAGGGACCAGGGGCTCTGGGGTCTCACTGGAATTCTAAATCCTGCTCCAGGGGTGGGAGGAATGAACTATAGGCTTCCCGGATTCCCATGACATGCATTACTACTGGCTAAAATTCTGACACAGTCCAAGTGCCCTGCCAAGCTATGCAGAACTAAACCTTAAGAATGAGTGAACATGGTTCATTATTTAAGCCTAAGGAGGAAATTTCTGGTCTGTGGGCGAACTTCAGATTGTGTGATTGGAAATTTGCTTCAGAGTTTCATCCTCTGGGTGCTGCCTCCCTTCTCCCAAGCTCATTCTGTGGGTGCTGCCTCCCTCATCCGATGAGTGCCATTCCCCATCTTCCCTAAGCAGCCTGCCTGGGCTCACCTGCAGACACAAGTTGCAGTCTGAGGCCATGCCTCGGGTTCTATATGCAAGAGCCTCGGCTGGTTCTATGTGGAACACTCCCCTTATAGCCTTGCCTGCCCACTGTCTTTCTCTTCCTATAGTAATCATTCTCACTCCTCTAGACCCTCCCAATACAAAATTCAGTCTTCTTTCCCAGCTTCTCATACCCTTCTGGCTTGAAGAGAACACACGTGAGGCGCTGTGCTGGTTTTTGACCACTGACCAGAGTGGAGAGTAGAAATGACGTGGACTTGAGAACCAGCCTGACCTGGGGTGAAGGTTCAAACCTGGCCCCACAACAATCTTGAAGCTGTATGGCCTTCAAGAATGCTTTAATACTTCTGGGGCTCCTGATTCTTCGGACAAATGGGCCACTTCTCATGTGGATTCAACTAGCAGGCACTGCCACGCTGCTAATTCTCCTGCCTCTGCCATCGCTGGGCTAACAGATGTCTCAGTGACTTCCATATTTGGAAGGAGCAGATATCTCTATGGTTGTCAGTCTTTTTCCTGCCCTTCAGTGGCATTTGGGCTAGGGCACAATGAGAGCCTTTCCTGGGGCTGGTTTGCTACCACATAAGGTATCACAGAAGTCTACAAATGGTTGATTTTAAGTTATCAGACAAAGTACATATGTTTTGCTTGACAGCCATCCCTTCGTATAGAGCAATGGATAGAGATTCACAAAAGTCTTTCTTCCTGGTACCTAAATATTAATAAAAGAAGTATCCATAAATATGGAAGTCCATTATTGTCATTATGACAAGTACTTTTGTGGGTCAAGTTGGACTAAAGTTACCTCTCTGAGAAAGAATTTGCCAAGGGAGAAGAATGGGGAAAGAACCACAACAATGACCAGCATGGCATGATAACCCCACAGGTGCAGTAGTGGCACACACATTAGTGTAACCAGTAGCTAATAAGCCTTAAAGCTCATTCAACAGGAGGGAAACCATGCTGGGTTCACAGACCCAGCCTACTACTCAGGACTAGCAAAGTTGCGGATCTTGGAGTAGAACCTATAGCCATCACTTTACCAAACTAGCACAAGCCCTAACAGCCGTCTAACTTGCCCTGACACCCACAGGTAAGTGCAGTCTTTGCCACTCATGAAGGAAACTTCTCTTTATGACAGACAAAGACCATTACAGAATCCACAGACAATCAAAATGCATTGATTGTGGATTCTGCTTCCAATGGAAACATCTACAAAACACTCTGTCACCTAAGGGTCTGGGAAAACTGGGAAGAGAAGGTTGACAGATTGCACAAGCCAAAAGAGCCAGAAGATCAGGAAGTTTGCTGAGAGGTTGTGTCTCCAACCACTCAGAAGCTAAATCCATAAAACCTCACCAACATGACTTCCCAAACAAAGGCAAGCCAAAGTGAACGGGGAAAAGGCCTACAAGGCTTCAACTCTACACGAAGAACAACAGGTAGCTAAGGAACGCTGGGAGTGGAGAAATAGTCCTCCCCAGGGAAGAGCACAGCAATTGCTATCCAATACCAGACTGTTATCCCCAAAAACATCCATTAATACAGAGCACTGTGAAAGTCTCCCTCAACTCAGCTAAGCATATTTACCCTGAAGGCTACTTGGGCTTCATAAGCTTCCGAGGATCTGTTCAGCAGGGCAGGGCTTTCCCACCTAATCTCTCTCCATTTGTCCTCTCCTTTGATAGGTTTGGTTGTTATAGATTGTTCTGTCCCCTGAAATACTTTATAGTGTAACATTTTAGAAGGTGGAGACAGTATATACTTCCTTCTAAACACAGGAGCCAGGTGTGCTCCGTGGCCCTCTGCACGGACTTACGTTTTGATCTGTTCCTCATATGTGCGTTTCTGGGTTTCTATTTCCTTTTGTAGGTGCTGGACCATCCTCTGTAAAGAATCAAGGTCGTCCTCTCCAGAGTTCTTGCTTCCACACTCCATTTCAGAGTCTGTGCTAGCTGGAGCATCTCTCTTGGGGTCACAGGCAGGGGGAGAGAGTGTACCTGCTGGGCTCCCTGGGGACCCTAGTGGAGCCGGGACATTGTCATAGGTAGAAGTCCGCTGGTCATTGGAAAGGTGGCGCAAGTCTTGAGACAAAGTTCTCCTGTGCCCTTCCCCTTTCTTAGCCTCTGAAGATGGAGACCAGAACTCATTTTTAAAAATTTCCAGTTTGCTGCTAGTGGTTCCTTGGAAAGCTGACGTCAGGAAACACTTCCGGTTGGGGAGTGTTTGAGTCCTTTTACGGGACTGCACCTTCCAGTCTCCTGGGTTTTCCCTGGGGCCTTTCCCACTGTCCTCCTGATACTGGTCACCTGGCTGTGGTCCTGTGGGGCTGGTGGCATCAGGACTACGTGCCTGGAAAAAATAGCCATGGATATTATATAAGGTTTTTTTTCCTTTCTGTGTGCCATGTCCCCAAGATAAGGATTAGAGACCTGAGAAGTTTATCCTGATTACACACCTGTGACACCCTTAGTGGGCCACCTCAGTGGTATGACAGTTCAGGGACCCATTCAAACTCTAGAGAGGGAGTGTGAACTAAAATCATTTGCTCAATCGGTGTGAAAATCCTAAGCTAGGATCCTTTCATGAACTTAGGTGGCTTTGTCAGTTGTGACTCAAAGCCCAAGACCCTTAGTGAAGTTCAGTAAAGCCCACTGAGTGTATTTCCACAACCTCCAAGATGAAGAAGAAAGCAAAGCAAACATGTCACCACCCACTAAGTGAAAAGCCAAACAGCAAGCTGGCAATGGCTCCATGACGCATGTCACAGACAGTGAAGGGTGACCCCCCCCCCTGTGGTACTGACTGAGAAGGAAAATATCAATGACCAAGAAGAAATGGGCAAAGGACTTGAAGAATAGCTAGTTTGTGCTGGAGAGGTTGCTCAGGGGTCAGGAGCACCTACTCTTGAAGAGGCCCTAGCTTCAGTTCCCAGCACCCACACACAGCAGCTCACAACCGCCTCTGACTCAAGTCCCCAGGGCTCCGATGCCCCCTTCTGGCCTCTGCAGGCTCCTGCATGCGTGTAGTGCACAGGTACTCAAGCAGGCTCGTGTACATACATACAAAATAAATACATATTTGAAGAACAAAACCCCCAAATTGTTCACAGAGGAAAAAAAACTGATCCTGACACTTTAAAAAAGATATTTAGCCTCTTTTTAAAATCAGTAGGAGAGCACAGCCAGGTGGTCAGTTAAAATGACTATATTATCAGTTCTTTATGAGATGGGGTCACCCCCAAACCTGATGGCACAACTCCGTGAAACATGGGTCTTTTCATGCATTGCTGTGAAAGCATAAAATGTCACAGATGCCAATATCATTGAAAATTACATATTTAAATCTATTTACCTCCTTGCCCACTCATCCCATTTCTGAGAATTTATCCCATAATTGTATCTGCCTGAGCACACATCAAAGCGTGGGCAGGATGGTTTATGGAAGCCCTGTGTGGTGCAAAACTGACCTGTTCATCCCAGACCTGGGGAGGGGACCACAGCGCAATCAGTGAATGAAACACCATATAGTTGCTAAAACTGAGGTCGCATTGGTAGCTATGTATACAGATATATAGGAACAACTGAAGGGTGAGTGGCAAATGAGTACATCAGGAAAGGGAGGGCGAGAAAAGGGAAGTGTGCCCGTCAACACTGACAATGTGCCAGAATCTAGACTCACCATGGAGATGATCCCCCGAGCATGCCTGCGAGGAAGAGTCAGTTAACGGAGGTGGGAAGACCCACCCTACCTGGGGGCGGAGCCATCACAGGCCTTTGCAAGGTGGACTGAAGGAAAAGGAGAATGGGAGCTGGGCTCATCTCTGCTCCATGACTGTGGATACACTGTGACCAGCTGCCCCAAGCCCTGGCTGCTATGGCTTCTCTGCCTTTGTGGACTGTAAGCTGCAACTACAAGCTTAAGGAACCTCTACTTTCCTAAGCAGCTTTCGCCAGGTATTTTCTTACAGCGATCATGTAAGAGCCAACATGGTGCAGGGCTTCTCAGTTGGTAACTTATTAGGACTCGGTTTTTTTGAACCATGTAGTTGTATGTAAAATCAAACTGAAAATAAAAGGGAAAAAAATGAATCCCACATAAGATGGGAAAGGCGGGGCTGAGGTACCTTCTAGTCAATCCCCTGCTTCAGCAGGAGCACGTGGTCTTAAAGTGGGACTAGGACTTCAGTCATGACTTCCTGCTCTAGGGGATGCTAGTGTTGCCACCTTGATGTCCAACCACAATAAACGAGCATGGTAAATTATAGCCTCCAGGGGCGTGGACTCTGACACGGCCTCCAGGGATGGACTCTGACAAAGCCTCTAGGGGTGTGTGGACTCTAGAACTGACTCACTTACTTTCTTAGCACAGTGGTTGTCCTATCAAGGGAGCAGAGCCATGTCTCTCAAGGACTGTGGGTGATTTATTAACAAAGTTGCCTGACTTTACATTGTAATTAGTTTTAGAATGTTAGTAAGATAATGCAGCCATACAAAATCCATACACCAAAACCCACCAAAAAAAAAAAGCAACAGAAAACAAAAAGTCAAACCAAAGCAAACCAACCAACCAAACCAAAAATAAATAAATAAATAAAATATTCCAATCACAGTAATTTGTTGCTTTTTTTTTTCTCTAATCTTTAACAACATCATAGGTAGCTTTTTTGGTCAACTAGAAATTTATTTATTTTTTTAATATGGCCACATATAAAAAACCAAGCTGCTATAAAAAGTCTATATAGCTTTAAAAAAAATCTGTCACATCTGTCACTATAAACTCATGAAAATATTTGACCTTGGTCAGTTTTCACCCTCTAGTAGTCTATATTTTGGAGACTCCAGAGTTTGGCAGCACTGAGAACGTGAGCTCTGAGCCTTCTCTCCAAGCGAGGGTCTGACACTGCTGAGGCAGCTTATCAGGGAATGGGGGTGACTGCACGAACACGTCCCCTGCTCTGAGGAAGGAGTCAGGCTCAGAATCATCAGGACAGCCATCCCCTCCCAACTTCCCCTCGGAACGCTCAGCAGCTCTTACACGTGCAATGCTGCATTTATTTATTTTTTTTTCTGTTGAACTTCCCTGGGTTTTTGCCTTGAAGACAAGGTCCCAAGACCCAGCCTATAGGCAATTCTCACACATGTCACTAGCCTAGCCCCAAGTTTTCCCAATGTATACTGATGGGTCTGAGCCAGCTCTCCCCACAGCCCAGCATCACCCATCACTGCCTCAGAATGACCAGACTAAAGGAAGAATCTGCTGGGGTAGCAGGCATCTTACTGTGCTATTGCAGCTGTCTGTCCTGGAGAGGGGCGGGTCTTCTGTGGCATCCCATCCCACAGAGCTCCGGGGCACTGGAGCCTTCTTGGCATCATTCTTCTGGGCAGGGGGTGACAGTGGTGCATCCTTGGACTTGGGGAAGAGGACTTCATGGTCTCTTATCATCATGGTCATCACTCTTTGGATCTGAGGAGTCCCTGAAGGAAAGAAGAGATTTGGAGTGCTGGTCCACGGACCAGGAACCTGAAAGCACTCGAGGGCCCTGCGAGAGGATGTTTCCACTCTAGCCTGAAAACCACAGGCCTCATTTGTACTTCATGGAACCCTTCTTAATTATTTGGAGTAGAATACTTTGGTGTGAGGATGTACTTAAATAATGATATAAAAATGGAGTGAGATAAATAAGGAGCTGTTGAGGACATTTTCCACCTATACTGCCCTGAATCAGGTTTTATCAGGCAGTAGGTAATACTAAGAGTCAAGAAAAAAGGCATCTTTCTTTCCTGCTGTGGTCTTCAATGTGATGTCTGTTGTCTTATTGTACCCCAGGCAAATGGGTGTCAGGAACACTTCCTCGCCGCACATATGGCATACATGAGCCCCCCATACCAGGGCTTTTGCCAAGACACAACCTTAGAAAGCTTTTCAGCCTAGCTTTACAGCAGCCTTCTTGTGAACCGGCTTATAAAACAAAACCCTGTTGGCTCCTCTTGGCTAACGGTATTTTAAAGTCATACAAAAGACTGGGGAAATACTAGTTAACTGGTCTGAGGTTAAACTACTGTGCTCTGGGACCATTGAACAGGAGACATAATTCCTGCACTACTCACGAGGCTGTTAATGCCAGTCAGAAGAGATGGCAAGTGGGAAAGCTCTGTGAGCTGTGAAGCAGGACACAGACACTAGGGACATTGTTCTTGCTTTCGCCTCCTGGGCATCTCTCCATTGCAGGATCAGCCTATGTACCTTTCATGATCACAGCTGGGTCTTCGACCTTCGACCTGATGAGGTTCACCCCAATCACAGTGGCCAGGTTGTCCACACTCATCTTGTTGACGGCACAGTTCAACTGGATTTCGTGCAGGAATCTGTGAGCAACCAGGAAACCCCATTTCAGACAATGGGAAGTGGCCAGGAGAGAGTAATCCCCAGACCCAATGGCACACTGGTTGAATTCTAGCTCTTTCCCCGTTTCCGGAATGGAGCGAATGGGCTCTGCCTGCAAGAGTTTAACTAGAATCTGGAACTTCACAGACCTAGGAGGGATGAGGAGCAAGGGCAAGGGTGGGCTAGTGATGGAGAATCTCTCAGCAGGGGTTGTTTGGGAATAAGCGTGGCTACAAAGACTCAGATGCATGCCCAACAGCTTCAGTGTTTTGCCTTTACCATTTGCTTCTCAGTATCCACCCCATCCATATCTCCAGAAAGGAAAGATGTGTCAGTGAGGTCTTACAGATGGTGGGATAATCCCCGGGGCCTCGTGATTCGCATACTCTGATTGGAGAATGGGGGTCTCTCACTCTCAGCAGGTGCTCGGTGTCTCACAAGGAAGTTCCACTACACTTCCACCCATCAGAAGCCTGAAGTCCTCAGATTTGTTCGAAAAACAAAAATGACTGAGCACATCAGTAAAGGAGTTTTGGGTATTTTTAAAAAAAATAAAACATTTCAAAGTAGGGAGAGTGGAATACCATAAAACTCCAAATTTGAGAAATAAAAAAAAA